>JAULBW010006041.1:0-17826 GCA_032358265.1 Vaucheria bursata | reverse complement strand
GCTGGCTTATGCCGCGTTTGCATGCGCTACGCCGGGCGGTGCCCAAATGTGATCCATGGCTCGACACGTCGGGTGCGGCGATCGATTTCAAGACCATGGAGATCAGCATCGCCATTCAGCGCTTGAGCGAGCCGGATCCGGCCCATCTCAGCCACCGGCTGATGGACGATGTGCTGGCACCGGTGATGTCGCCGGACCTGGCGAAGACACCGATGGCGTCGTCCAGCGAGCTCCTGAAGCACGCGCTTCTGCATGATGAGCGGGCGGAGAACTGGGCCGACTGGTTCGCTTATCAGAGGGTGAAGCCCGGCAATATCTCGGCCGGCTTCGATTTCAGTGACAGCGACTTCGCGCTGGCCGCGGCGGAGCTTGGGCACGGCGTCGCTTTGGCGAGCCTGCCGCTCGCTGCCCAGGCGATCGAGGAGGGGCGTCTCGTCCGCCCTGTGAAGGGAGCCTTGAAGACTGATCAGGCCTGGTTCGCCGTGACGACCACTATCGAGCTCGGCGATCCGGTTACCCAGGAGGTCTGGAACTGGCTCATCGCACAATCGGCGCAGGATTCCGCGCCATAATATCTTGCTAGATTGTCGACAATCTGATTGACTGGTCCGCTCATTCTTTGTCGGGGACCTTCATGTCCAGGACTGAATTCGAGCCGATCGTCGATACGACCCGCCGCGCCGAGATCGTCGGCCAGCTCCACGAGGGTGGCGTCGCCGAGCAGGGCCTGCAGGATCTGCGTCTCGCGCTCGGACAGCCCGTGGGCGGCGGCGACCCGGTCGGCGGCTCCGGACCGCCCCCCGTTCGATGCGGCCGGGCGCGGTCCGCCGCGGCGGGCTGCCGGGGGCCCATCCGACCCGCTGGCGGTGGCGGTGGTGGCGAGCGCAGCGAGCGCTTCGTCGCGCGCCAGCTGGGCGCTGCGCCACGGCAGCGGCTCCCACGCTTCGAGGTCGTCGGTGGTCATCGGGCCGTCGAGCCCGGCGGCGAGCGCCTGGGCGTGGGCGAGGATCGTGTGCTGGTCGAGCGGGAGCCGTCGCAGGATCAGCTCGACGTCGTCTGGCTGTCCGCCGGCGAGGAGGGCTCGGGCGCGCAGCGCATCGGCCCGTCGGCCCACGAAGCCGTAGGCGCCGTCGCCGATCCGGTCGAGCGCGGCGAGCGCCTCGGCGGGGCTCGACGCTCGGAGCTCGGCTTCGGCGACGGCCACGAGGGCGCACGAGAGCTGGTTCTCCGATCGGCGCGCGAGGGCGCCCGTCACCGCCTGGTCGGCCAGCTCGCGGGCCGCGGCGATCCGGCCGTGGAGCAGGTGGACCTCGGCGAGCGCGAGCCGGGCCTCGACGGCGATGACGTGGATCTCGGGCCAGAAGTCGGCAGCGTCCAGCGCTCGGGTGGCGAGCCGTTCCGCCTCCGCGGCCTCGCCGCGCAGCCCATGGGCCCAGGCCCGGTACATCACCCAGAAGTGGTCGAGCAGTGGGTGGCCGCACCGTCCTGCCTCCTCCAGGGTTCGGACGGCCTCGTCCCAGCTGCCCAAGAGGATCTGGTTCCGAGCGATGTGGGTGAGGGTGCCCGAGCGGAAGTGGTGGTGCGTGTCGGCCAGGTGCACGTGTGGGAGAGCCGCATCGTGCGGGAGCTCGTCGAGGCTGGCCAGCGCCCGGCGCCCGGCCTCGATGGAGAGCTCCGGTGGATGCGAGAGCATGCCGAGGTAGGCGAGGATCGAATCGCGGGCGATGGCGAGCCCGACGGGGAGCTCCGGATCGGCGAGCACCGGGGAGGTGAGCACGAACGTGGCCCGGCGGTGGTCGCCGTCCGACCCGCACGCGACCGCATACATGAGGTGGTCGGCGGCCGACCACGATCCTCGGGGCAGCTCATCCATGAGCCGACGCTGCATGTGGCGCCCGTCGTGGTACGTGATCGTCAGCTGGTGCTGACGGATCAGGTCGAGGGCCTCGCGCGGTCGCTGGTCCTCGATCAGCACCCGCACGGCATCGGTGACGCGGTCCCGATCGAGGTACCACGCCATCGCCCGCTCCCGCAGGTCGTGCGCCTCCGGCCCGGGCGGGGCGACGAGCTCGAAGATGCGTCGCAGCACGCGGTGGGGCCGAACCGCCACGTCCACGCCGATCGCCGGCGGCACGAACCGATCGACCACCCGCAACCACGACGCGCGCTCATCGTCATCGAGGAGGTCGTCGAGCAGCGAGGCGCTGATCGCGGGGAGCAGCGAGAGGCCGGGCGGCACGGGTCCGACGGCATCGAGGAACGGGGCGAGGTCGTGCTGGGCCCGATCCACGGCGGCACGGGCGAGCGCCCGCTCATCGAGCGAGCCGCCGCGCTGCTGCGCCTCCGCCGGCCCGGCGATCGGCCCGGCCCAGCCGTCGAGCGCTCGGTGGAGGCGCCGGGCGTGGCGCGCGAGCAAGCCGTTCGGCACGAGCGCGTCGGCGTAGTCGCGCTCGTCGACGCGCAGGTCGTCCTGGCGGAGCCAGCGGACCCGGTGCTGCTCGGCCCAGCTCGCCGTCGGCTCGTCGGGCACCACCACCGAGGTGGCCAGCACGACGGCCCCCCGCTCGAGCGCCGACTCGAGGTGGTCGCGGAGCCGACCCAGCTCCGCCTCGGGGACCAGGTGCAGGTCGTCGAGTGCGATCACCCGACCTGCTGCGGCGTCCCCCAGCGCGCCGGGGTCGATCGGCTCGACCCCGGCCGGGACGATGCCCTTCGCGTCGTTCGCGATCCAGAGCGGCTCGCGTCCCCCGGCATCGGCGAGCTCCCGGGTGCGCTCGGTCAACCATCGGGTGCGGCCGCTCTGGGGCAGCGCGACCAGCAGTTCGATCCACCCACGTGCGGCACGAGGGGTCGACCTTCCCGTCGGCGACGTCACGTGGGCTCCAGCTCGGCTCGGACCACCAGGGCCACCGCGCCCTCGCGGGAGTGGACGCCCAGCTTGCGGTAGACGCGGCGGAGGTGGCTCTTGAGCGTGTTCCTCGAGATGTAGAGCTCGTCGGCCACCTCGTGGAGGGAGCGCTCCCCGAGCAGGGCGAGCAGGATCTCCGCCTCGCGCTCGGACAGGTCGTGCGCGGTCGCGACCCGGTCGGCGGCGGCGAACCGGCCAGCATCGACCGCGGCTGCGACGGCGAGCTCGGATCGCTCGCCCGCACCGTCGTGGGCGAGGACCGCTCTGGCTTCGTCGCGGGCTTGGAGGGCGGTCCGCCACCGCGGCGGCTCCCACGCGGTCAGCTGCTCGGTGGTCGCGGCCGAGTCGATGCCAGCGGCCCGGCCCTGGGCATGGGCGAGGATCGTGTGCTGGGTGAGCGGCAGGTTCCGCAGGATCACCGCGGCGTCGTAGGTCTCACCCTCGCCGAGCAGGGCCCGGGCGCGCAGCGCGTCGGCCCGCTGGCCGACGAAGCCGTAGGCGCCGTCACCGACGCGATCGAGCGCCGCCCGTGCGTGCCGGGGCCGCCCGGCGCGGAGCTCGGCCTCGGCGACGGCCACGAGCGTGCAGGCCAGCTGGTGGTCCGACCGTCGGGCCACGGCGCCGTCGATGGCCTCGTTCGCCATCTGGAGCGCGGCATCGATCCTGCCCTCGAGCAGGTGGGTCTCGATGAGGGCGAGCCGGGCCTCGACGGCGAGCACGTGGATCTCGGGCCAGAAGTCCGCGGCGTCGAGGGCGCGCGCCGCCCAGCGCCGGGCCTCGGTCGCGTCGCCGCGCAGGCCGTGGACCCAGGCGCGGTACATCACCGCCGCGTGATCGAGCAGCGGGTGGCCGCAGGGGACCGTCGCCTCGAGGGTGTCGAGCGCGGCGTCCCACTGGTCCGCCACGATCTGGTTGCGGGCGAGGTGCACGCGGGTCAGCGTCTGGTACTGGCGGTGGTCCTCGGCGATGAGCACGTGCGGCAGCGTGGCGTCGCGGGGGAGCTGCTCCAGCGCCGCGAGCGCGCGGGCGCCCGCCTCCAGGCAGATCTCGGGTGGGTGGGAGAGGAGGCCGAGGTAGGTGACGCAGACCTCGCGGGCCACGGCGAGCTCGGCGCGGACGTCGGCCTCCAGCAGGTCGGAGGAGGTCAGCGTGAACGCAGCTTGCCGATGGTCGCCGTCGGCGAGGCACGCCACCGCGTACATGAGGTGGTCGTCCGGGCTCCACGTGTACCGCGGCAGCTCCTCCATCAGTCGGCGCTGCATCCCGGGTCCGTCGTAGTAGAGGATCCCGAGTTGGTGCCGCCGGATCAGGTCGAGGGCCTCGCGGGGTCGGTGGTCGTCGATGAGCAGGGTGATCGCGTCGGTGAAGCGGTCGTGCTCGAGGTACCACGCCATCGCTCGGTCGCGGACCTCTGCCGCGTCGGGTCCCGGTGGCGCCGCTCGATCGATGATGCGGCGCAGGACGGGGTGCGGGCGGAGCGGGACGTCGACGCCATCGGCCGGTGGGAGGAACCGCTGCAGGGCTCGCAGGGCCCGCGTGGCGGCCTCGGGGCCGAGCGCCTCGGCCAGCAGCGACGAGCTCACGGCGGGGAGGAGCGAAATGCTGGCGGGGAGCGGGGCGAGCGCGTCGACGAACGGTGCCATCGACCGTGCTGCTCGGTCGACCGCCACGCGCGCGAGGGTGCGCTCGGTGAGCGGGGTGCTGCCGATCCCGTCGCCGCGCCGCACCGCAACGAGCGGGCCGACCCAGCCGTCCATCACCCGATGGAGCCGTCGGGCGTGGCGGACGAGCAGCCCGAGCGGGACGAGGGTGCTGGTGTACGCCCGCTCGTCGACGCGGACGTCCTCCTGGCGGTACCAGTGGATGCGCCCCCGGTCGCTCCAGCGGGCCACGGCGGCGGCGGGCACCACCGTCGAGGTGGCGACGACCGCACCGCCGGCATCGAGCGCGAGCTCGAGCTGGCTCGTGAGCGCCTCCAGGTCGGGCTCGGCGTGGAGGTGGAGATCGTCGAGGGCGACGACCCGGCCAGCCAGGTCGGTCGGTGCGAGGTCGAGCAGGGCGCCCAGGTCGATCGGCTCCACGTGACGGGGGGTCGGCGCCTCGCCATCGGCCGCGACCCAGAGCGGCGCGGGCTCCTCGACGCCGGCGAGCGCGAGGGCCCGCTCGGCGAGCCAGGTGGTGCGGCCGCTCTGCGGGAGCGCCACGAGGAGGTGCACCTGGGGGTCGGCGCGCGCTCGTGGCGCGCCGCCGTCACCCCTCGGCGACCTCGGTTCGTGGCTGGCGAAGGTCATCGGCGCTCGCCCCCCGTCGCGAGCCGGCACGGTCGTGCGACGTCGCGGACGGTGGCCCGCCGGGACCCGCGGGCGGCATCATACCGTTGCCCTGGAACGATCCGGCCCGGCGAGCCCGCCTCATCGGCGGGCTGCGAGGCGTCCTCCACGTCGTCCACCGTCTCCCGCACGCTCGTCCTCCTCCACCACTGCGGTGCTCGGACCAACGGGGCGAGGCGCAGGTCGTGACGGCGCTTCCCCGGCCGTCACGCGCTCGGGGCCCGTCCGTTGTGGACCACGTGCTCCGAGCTCGGACGTCCTGCGCGTGACCCTGGCGGCGCTCCTCGGCGCGCCCGGTGGCGAGGCTCGCTCCCCGACGGTCGATCGGACCGGCAGGCTGTGGCGTCGGATCGCCCGCCTCCACGGCGCGCCCACGGCGCACGTCGAGCGGGCCGAGCAGATCGTGCGAGCGGTGGCCGAAGCCGAGGCGCCCGACGGGCGCCCGTTGAGCGTCGCGATCGTCGCCGGCTCGTGGGGAGCGCGGGCGGTGCTCGGCCCCCAATGTGCCGACGCCATCACCCTGGGGGTCGCGCCCCACCTCCACGTGGTGGTGCTGCGGATGGCCGGGCCGCGGGCCCTGGTCGCCTTGCGCGCCGATCGCGCCGGCCGGCTTGCCCCGTCCGGCGCAGCGATGCTGCGGGTGGGGGCGGCGTGGGGCGTGGGCCATCGGGGCGCGCAGCTGCTCGACGCCGCCTCGGAGTCGCTGGCGCTGGCCGGGGGGCGAGTCGATGGCTTCGGGCCGCTGCTCGGTGGTGATGCTGCCGACGCGTGAGCGGAGGCGGCGGCGCGTCCGCCGCGAGGCGATCCGGCCGCAGCTCGAGCCTGGTGGTGGCGCGGCGGCGGCCCCCCGACGGTCGGCGGTGGCGCTCACGTCCGCCTGCCTCGTGGTCGGGGTTGTCGGCATGGTCCAGATCGCCCGGCTGTGCGCCCTCGAGGCCGCGCTCGGCACCCGCGTCGTCCGGCTCGTGATGGGCGACTCGTACCACCCGCCGGCCAGCCCGCTCGTCTTCTACCCGGTGGGCGACGAGCGGTTCCGGGCGCTGGAGATCACCTGGCAGTGCAGCAGCATCCTCGCCGCCACGCCCATCCTCGTGCTGGCCGCCCTCGCAAGCTGGCTGCCCAGCGCCCGCCCCCGCGCCCTGGCGGGGTGCGCGGTCGCGGGCCTCGTGGTGGTCGCCGCCGCCAACCAAGCCCGCCTGCTCGTCATCGCCCTGGCCACGGCGCGCTGGGGCGACGACGGCTTCGAGGTCGCGCACCGCATCGTCGGCTCCGGCATCGTCCTGCTCTCGGTGGTGGTGGCCGCCGCGGCCATCGTGCGGGCGAGGCCGCGCCCGCGCTCGCGCCGGCACGGGGCCGAGCGTGGCTGACCGGGACGTTCGACGAGGCGTCATGGGATCGGCGCCCGCTCGTTGTCGTCGGGGAGCATCGGTCGCCGCCGGTGCCGTGACCTCGCCCGGAGGAGCCTCCTCGATGTACCCCGTCCCCACCCCCGTTCCCGCCGTCGTCCTCGGCACGGGCGCCAGCGCTGGCACGCTGGCGATCACGGGCATCAACGCGCTCGCGCTCGGCGTCGTCGCCTCCGTGCTGATCGTGGTGGGCGCGCTGCTGCTGCGCATCGCCTACCTCGCTTCGTCCGACCGCAGCCGAGCCGTCGCGGCCTGAGCGCCGCCCGCCCACCGATGTCCACGTGCCGGGCGCCGTTGACGGGTCGGGTCGCCGTCGTGCTGGGCACCCGGCCCGAGGTGATCAAGCTCGCCGGGGTCATCGACCTCCTGGGCAGCCGGGCCGCGGTCATCCACACGGGCCAGCACTACGACCCATCGCTCGCCGACCGGGTCTTCGCCGAGATGGGCCTGGCCCCGCCCGAGGTGCAGCTCCACGTCGGCGGCGCCCGACGCGCTCGGCAGGTGGCCGACTCGCTCGCGGCGCTCGATCAGCTGTTCCAGGAAGCGCCGCCGGCGGCGGTGGTGGTCCAGGGCGACACCAACGCCACGCTCGCCGGCGCCCTCGCCGCCGATGCCTGCGAGCTGCCGCTCGTGCACGTCGAAGCGGGCCTGCGCAGCTTCGACCGGGCGATGCCCGAGGAGCGCAACCGCGTGGTCACCGACCACCTCTCTACCGTCCTGTGCGCGGCGACGGCGCTCAACGCCCGCAACCTCGCCCGCGAGGGCCTGTCGGCCAACGTGGTCCTCACCGGCAACACGGTGGTCGAGGCCGTGCAGCGGATGCTCCCCCCGCCCGAGGAGCGCGAGCGGATCGCGGCCGAGCACGGGTGCGGCGGGGGCGGGCACCTCCTCGCCACCATCCACCGGCCGGAGAACACCGACGATCCGGCCCGGCTCCGCCTGATCCTCGAGGCGCTCGCCGGCGCCGGGGTGCCCGTGGTCCTCTCGCTCCACCCGCGCACCCGCCTCGCGGTCGAGCGCTTCGGGCTGGCGCCCCTGCTCGGCTCCATCCACGTGGTGGAGCCGCTGTCGTCGCGCACCTTCCTGTCGCTGGCCTCGGGGGCCCGGCTGCTCGTCTCGGACTCCGGCGGCGTGCAGGAGGAGTGCACGGTCCTGAAGCGCCCCCTCCTCGTGGTGCGCAACTCCACCGAGCGCCCCGAGGCCCTGAAGGACTTCGCCACCATGGCCAGCCCGCCCGTGCTGCGGGCTGCGCTCGAGTCGGCGCTCCAGGCCAGCGACGAGGTGCTCCATCGGCTGCGCACCATCCCGAGCCCCTACGGCGACGGGCGGGCGTCGGAGCTGGTGGTCCACCACGTCGAGCAGGTCGCCGTCGGCGCGCTCCGATGATCGGCATCCTCGCCGTGGTCACGGTGGGCCTCGGCCTCTCGTACCTGTTCCTCACGGCCGCAGCCGGCGTCCTCCACGAACGGCGAGCCCGCGGGGTGGAGCCGCCCGACGGTCCGGAGCCCTCGATCGTCTTCTTCCTCATCGGCTGCCTGAACGAGGAGCTGGTGATCGGCACCACCCTCGAGAACCTCCTCGCCGATCGGCGGGCACGCGTGGTGGTGGTCGACGACGGCTCCGACGATCGCACCGGGGCCATCGCTGCCGCGGCCGATCCGGATCGGGTCACGGTCGTGCGGCGCGAGCTGCCCGACGCTCGCCTCGGCAAGGGCAAGGCGCTCAACGACGGCCTCGCCCACATCCGGCGGGCCGTCGCCGCCGAGGGCCTCGACCCGGCCGAGGTGCTCGTGTGCGTGATGGACGCCGACGGCGAGCTCTCCAAGGGGTGCCTCGACGCCGTGCTGCCGCTGTTCCGCGATCCCGAGGTGGGCGGAGCCCAGCTCATGGTGCGCATCCGCAACCGCGAGACCCTCCTCGGGCTCATCCAGGACATGGAGTTCTTCGGGCTCACCGCCACCGTGCAGGTGGGCCGGGTCGCCACGGGCACGGTCAGCCTCGGCGGCAACGGCCAGTTCGCCCGCCTGACGGCGCTCGACGCGCTCGACGGCGATCCCTGGTCGGACTCCCTCACCGAAGACCTGGACCTCACCATCTCCCTGCTCGCGGCGGGCTGGAAGCTCACGTCCACGCCCGACGCCCACGTGTCGCAGCAGGCCGTCGAGCAGCTCCGGCCCCTACTGCGCCAGCGGACCCGCTGGTACCAGGGCCACATGACCTGCGGCCGCCGGCTGCCGGAGCTCTGGCGCTCCTCGCGCCTCTCGCACGCCGGCGCGCTCGAGGTGACCGCCTACCTCAGCATCCCTTGGGTCCAGGTGCTCCCGTGGTCGGTGCTCTTCCACCTCGGGCTGTGGGAGACGTACCAGACCATCGCGCAGCACGGCTGGGACATCTTCGGTCGGTCCGCCGGAGCCCGCACGATCGGCCTGGTGCTCTGGTACCTGCTCGTGTTCGCCCCCTGCATCGCCAACGGCTACCTCTACTCGCGTCGGGTCCGCTCCTTCGGGATCGTGCGGTCGCTCGCCCTCGGCCACCTGCTGATCCCCTCCGCCTACATCTCGTACCTGGCCTGCTGGCGCGCCCTGTACCGCATCTTGCGGGGGCGGCGCGGCTGGGACAAGACCCGGCGCACCCAGGAGCTCGTCGCGCCGCGGCTCGACCCGCTCCAGCTCGGCCCCGGTCACCAGGTGGTGGCGGAGCGCTCGGCGGCGAGGTCCGGGTGATGGCGTCGATCGGCGCAGCTCCGGCGGGGCGGTGGGCCGCTCCGGAGGAGGCGAGCGCCTTCCACCTCAGCCTCGTGCGGCTGGTGGTCGCCATGCTGCTGCTCGCCGCCGGGGTCGCGCTGCTCGTGGGCCAGCAGGAGGTCCGGGTGGTCGAGGCGGCGGTCGCCCGGGTGCCGCTCGGCTGGCTGGTCGGTGAGGCCGTGCACGTGCCGGGCACCGACCTCGTCTTCTATCCCGACTACGCCGGGCCGGGCTTGCGGGCGCTCAAGGTCACGTTCTCCTGCAGCGCCGTGCCCCTCCTCGCCCCGCTGGCCGTGCTGGGCAGCGCGCTGGCGCTCACCCGGCGCCTGTCGGCGACGCGCGTCGTCGTGGGCGTGGCGATCGCCGGGCTCGTCGTGTTCCTCGTGAACCTCGTGCGGATCCTCCTGATCGCCGTCACCACGGCCAACTTCGGCGTCGACGGCTACGAGCTCTCGCACCGCGTGGTGGGCTCCGCCGTGACGGTGGTCGGTGCGTGCCTCGCGTTCGCCCTGACCTTCCGGGTGGTGTCGTCCACGGCCCGACGTCGTTCGGGCGGCTGACCGTGCTGGCCCTGGTGCTCGCCGCCGTGGCGCTCCTCGCGTCCAGCGTGATCGTCGTCTGGCTGCTCGACCTCGAGCGGGCCCCGGCCCGGGCCGTGGCGCTCGGCCTCATCGTCGCCGCCCAGATGCAGCTCGCCGTGCTCGTCGCCGGTGCGCTCCTCGGGTCGCTCGTGCCCATCACGCTGCTGCTGGTCCAGGTGGCCACATCCATGGCGGTCGTCGGGCTCGCCTGGGCGCACGCCGAGCCCGACCGGCGCCGGGCGCGCCCGGGGTCCCCGCTCGGTCGACGCTGGGCCCGCACGAGCGTCCCCGTGGGGGCGTTCGCCGCCGAGGAGCTCCCCGCCGAAGCCGGGGCCTCCGCCCCGCCACCGCCGAGGAGGTCGCGGGTCGGCGCGCTGCGCTCCTACCCGTTCCACGTGGCCACCTTCGTCGCCGTCGGGCTGCTGTACCTCTGGCACGTCGGCCTCGCCCTTGCCCTCCCGATGGTCGACTACGACGGCCTCGCGCTGCACGGCGCCGCCGTCGCCCATTGGGTCACCAGCGGCCGCCTTGGGCCTTCGGGCCTGTCGCCGATGCTCGACGCCGCGCCCCTCGGACCGGCGGCGGTCTCCGCGTGGACGGCCACGTTCCGAACGGACCTGCACGCCATGTTCCTGACGTCGTTGGGCTTCGCGGCCATCGGCGCCGCGGCCGTCGCCCAGCTCGCCCTTCGGTTCGGCGCACGGGCCGCGGACGCAGCGCTCGGCGCGGCCGTGTTCGCAGCGGTCCCGGTCGTGGCGCTCCAGGCGACGTCGGGCTACCCCGATCTGGCCGCCACCTCGACGGTGGTGGCCGCGTGGGCGCTCTGGGTGGAGCTGCTCGAGCGCGGCTCGCTCTGGTCGGCGACGCCGACCGCTGCGCAGCGGCGCGCGGATCGCCGCGACCTCGTGCTGGCGGGGGTGGCGCTCGCGCTGGCGGTCTCGGCTCGGCCGGCCAACCTGGCCGCGGCCGCCCTCGTGATCGCCGCCATCGGCATCACGGCTGCGCTGCGCCGACGCGGTCGCCTGGCCGCCGCCACCCCGCCGGCGCCGACCCTGGTCCGCCGCACCGCGTGGCTGCTGGTGCCGCTCGTCGCGCTCGGTGGTGCGTGGTACCTCCGCAACGCCCTCGGCCACGCCAACCCGCTGCACCCCTTCTCGTTCGGTCCCTTCGACGGGCTCGGCTCGGTCGAGCAGCTGCTGGTGGCGCCCAACCGGCCCGAGGTGCTGACCGCGGTGGGTGGACGGGCCGGCCAGACGATCACCTCCTGGGTCGCCGACCTCTCGCCCGGCTCCTACGCGGTCGACCAGCGCCTCGGCGGCTTCGGGCCCAGCTTCCTCCTGCTCCTGCTCCCGGCATCGGCCGTCCTCGTCATCTCCGATCGCCGGGCCAGCGTCCGGTCCACGTTCGCCCTCGCCCTCGGGCTCCTGGTCGTGGTGCCAGCGCCGTGGTGGAGCCGGGGCACCCTGTTCCTCCCAGCGGTCGGCGCGGCAGCGCTCGCCGCGGTGGCCTCGACCGCGCGCGACGGTCGCCGCACGGCGCTGCTCGCCGCCACGCTGGCGCTGACCCTCGTCTCGGTGGCGTGCACGGTGCGCCTGAGCCCGTACTCGTCCGCTCGCACCCAGGAGCGCGTCGGCCCCGCCGGCGCGCTCGAGCTGGCCCGGTCGGCCGATCCCCACGAGGTCGTGCCCTACGACGGCTACCGCTGGCTCGATGCGGAGGAGCCGAGCGCCACGATCGCCCTGCTCCGCGACGGCGTCCCGTCGCTGCGGGTGCCGCTGTACGGCCCATCGCTCGACCGTCGGGTGGTCGTCCTGCCGAGCACGGACGATCCGTCGAAGCTCGCCCGGTCCATGGCGCAGGCGGGCGCCGACGTCGTCTTGGTCCCCGCGTCGGCCGATCGCCTGCTTGACGCGGTCGACGACCGCGACGCACCGCTGGCCGTCGTCGCCTCGGGCCGAGACGCGCCGGGCGCGCTGGTGGTGCTGGCCCCGCGCTGATCGCCCGATGCCGGGCACCGTCTGCCGTCATGGCCGGGTGCCCGTGCTCGTTGTTCCCTCCGTCGTCTCGTCGCACGGCAGACCTACCGAGGAGCGCCCATGCCTTCACCCGTTCTCGCCTACCTGGATGCCGGCACCGGAGCGGCGATCGCCGCGGTCGTCGCCAGCGGTGCCGTCGGCGCCCGCGCCGTGCTCAGCAGCGCCAAGGATCGCCTCCGACGTCGGGGCGGCTCGTCGGCCGACGAGCGCACGGTCGCGCCGCTGGGCGACGGGCCCGCGGACCACCGCTGACCGCCGGGAGCCGTCCGTGGCCCACGCCATCGCCGACGACGGCGGTGACCGCACCCGGTTCGTCGCCGGCGTCGGGCTCGCCGCGTTCGCCATCTCCCTGCCCATCGTGCGGCTGCTGGTCGATGCGCCCGAGTTCCTGATCGCCCACGGCCTGAGCCGCTGGGCAGCCGTGGCCTTCTTCGTCGTCGTGGTCGTCGTCGTGCCGCTGGCGATCGGCGTGGTGCTCGCGCTCCTCGGCCGGTTCCTGCCACTGGCGCGCACCGCCGCGGTCGGGCTCCTCGGCGTCATCGCCTTCGCTGGCGTGCTCCAGCCGATCAGCTCGAGCTCGGCCATCTTCGTGCTCGGTGCCCTCGCCGGTGGGATCGCGCTCGCGCTCGCCGAGGCGCACCGGCCCACCGTCCGCTCCGTCCTCGCGTCGCTCGCGGTGGTCTCGCTGCTGCTGGCCGCCTGGGTGGTCGGGCCCTCCCGGGTCGGCGCCTACGTCCGCTCGGGCGGCGACGACCCCAGCGCCCCGGCCCGCGACGTCGCGGCGCCCGTGGTGGTCCTGGTCTTCGACGAGGTCTCGATGATCCCCGCGCTCGACGAGGAGCTGGCCATCAACGCCGAGCGGTACCCGAACCTGGCCGCGCTGGCGCGCACCTCGCACTGGTTCCGGCGGGCGAGCTCGGTGTCGCCGCAGACCTCGGCCAGCGTCCCCGCCCTGCTCTCGGGCCGGTCGCCCGACCTCAGCAAGGTCCCGGTGGCCGCCGCCTACCCGACGAGCATCTTCGCCCAGCTCGGCGGCTCGATGGACGTGCTCGCCCACGAGCCCATCACCGCCCTCTGCCCGAGCGGCCCGTGCGCGCCGGACCGGCGCAGGGGCGCCTCGGTCTCGACGCTGGCGAGCGACACCTGGCTGGTCCTGCGCCACGCCGTGTCGTCGGAGGCGATGCGGGCCTCGCTGCCATCGATCGAGCAGGGGTGGGCCGGGTTCGACGCTGCGGGCGCCGACGACGTCGACGCCGAGGCCGCCCCGACCGGCGGCTACGGGACCTTCCCGGTGCAGGTCGACGAGCTGGCCGACCTCGCCGGCGGCCGCCCCGGCGGGCGCCCCGACCTGATCGTGGGCCACTTCATCGCGCCGCACCTGCCGTGGATCTCGCTCCACGACGGCACCACCTACGACGGGGGCCAGCCCGCCGGCATGACCTCCGACGGTGGCACGCTGGCGTGGACCGGCTCGGAGGCCCAGCGCCGCCTCGGCTACCAGCGCTACGCCCTCCAGGTGGGCGCCCTCGACCGTGCCATCGGTCGCGCCCGCGCCGAGCTCGAGGAGGCCGGGATCTGGGACGACGCGATCGTGGTCGTCACCGCCGACCACGGCGTCCAGTTCGAGCCCGGCGGGATCCGCGCCGTCGGGCCCGGCGGCGCTGAGGTCACGAACGTGCCCCTCTTCATCAAGGCGCCGAACCAGACCGAGGGCGTGGTCGAGACCGCGCCCGCCCTCACCATCGACATCCTGCCGACCGTGCTGGGCCTGCTCGGCCTGGACCCCACCGGCGACCTCGACGGGGTCGACCTGCTGGGCGGCGACGTGCCTGCCACCCGCTCGGGTGCGTTCCTCGTGGGCGAAGGCGATGCCATCACCCCGGATCAGCGCGACGACGCCATCGCCGCCGCGGTCGAGCGTCGCGCCCGCTGGATCGATCCGAACGCGGGATGGGACGCCGCCTACCAGCCCGGGCTGGCCTCGCCGCTGGTCGGCACCCAGGTCGACGTCCGGGCGAGCATCGCCGCCGGCGGCTCGTGGTCCCGGCCGGCGGGCGAGACCGGCCCGATGGTGTCGTTCTCCCTCCGAGCCGCCGTCACGCCGACCGCCGTGCTGGCCGTGTGCGACGGCATCGTCGCCGGCGCCTCGCCCGCGGAGGCGGTCGACGAGGTCGGCGCGGTGTTCACCTCGCCCGACCACTGCGACGCCCCGGACGCCGTCGAGCTCTGGCTGCTCGATGCCGAAGGCGGAGCCCACCCCACCGAACGCACCACCTGATCGAGGCACCCGTGAACCCACCGACCGCCCTCCCGTCGCCCGCGCCGATCGCCGGCTCCTTCCGCGACCCGCACGCGCGCGTCTTCGACGACGGCCGCTGCGTCCTGCGCGCTCTCGACGCGAGCGCGGCCGCCGCCTTCGATGTCGTCGAGCGCAGCACCCTCTTCCGCACCACCCAGGCCGACGGGCGCCTCATCGGCACCCGCCGGGCGGCCGGGCCGAGCGCCCGCGCCCTGCTCGACGACGGGTGGGCCGCCGTCCTCGAGCACGACCGCGTGCCGGTCGTCAGCTACCCCTACGAGTGGTCGTTCTCGATGCTGCGCGACGCCGCGCTCCTCCACCTCGAGCTGGTCGAGGCCGCGGTGGCGGAGGGGCTCGGGTGCAAGGACGGCTCGGCGTTCAACGTGCAGTTCGTCGACGCCCGCCCGGTGTTCATCGACCTCGGCTCGTTCGTGCCCGAGCCCGCCGATCTGTGGCCGGGCTATCGCCAGTTCTGCGCCCAGCTCCTGTACCCGCTGCTCCTCGAGGCCCACCTCGGGGTGAGCCCGGCACCGCTCCAGCGCGGGTCGCTCGAGGGCATCGCTCCCGGCGTCGCCTCCCGGCTCCTGCGCGGGACGGCGTGGCTCAAGCCCGGGGTGCTCACCCATGTGAAGGCGCAGGCGCTCGCGGCCGAGCGCTACGCCGATCGCGCCGATCCCGGGGCGGCCGTGATCGGCCGCCCCGACGTCCAGCGCGAGGTCACGACCGCGCTCGTCCGCCGGCTCCGGAAGGTGATCGTCGGACTCGACGTTCCCGACGACACGAGCGAGTGGAGCGGCTACGCCAGCCGCACCCACTACAGCCACGCCATGTTGCAGGCGAAGGATCGCTTCGTGGCCGAGGCGCTCGACGCCGTGTCCGCCGCCTCGGTGGTCGACCTCGGCTGCAACGACGGGCGCTACAGCCAGCTGGCGCTGCGTCGAGGCGCGGCGGTCGTCGCGGTCGACGCCGACCGTCGCGTCGTCGACCAGCTCTACCGGCGGGTGCGCTCGACCCGCCGACCGATCCTGCCGCTCGTCGCCGACCTCGCGGACCCGAGCCCCGCCCTCGGGTGGGGCCTGGAGGAGCGCCTGCCGCTTGCTCACCGGGTCCAGCCCGACCTCGTGCTGGCGCTCGCGCTCATCCACCACCTGGTCATCGGGCGCAACGTGCCCATCGCTGGCTTCGTCGACCTGCTCGCCGAGACGGCGCCGCACGCGGTGCTCGAGGTCCCGCACCGCGACGACCCGATGGTCGGGCGCCTCCTCGCTCCGAAGCCCGCCGACGTCCACGAGGACTACCGAGAGGAGCGCATCGTCGACGCGGTCCGCCGGCGATTCACCGTGGTGCGCGAGGAGCGGCTCGCCGGCGAGACGAGGACGCTCCTGCACCTGCGGCGGCGATGACGGCGACCTGGCCTCGAACCACCCCGCCCGGGTGTCACCGCTCCGGTCGCACCTCGTTGTGGGGTCCTGGAGAGCCGCCGTCCGCTGCGGTCTCGCTGCCTCATGCTGGACCTCGACGAGCTCACCGACGACGACCTCCTCACCCGGGCGAGGTCCGGTGACGCGCCGTCGTTCGCCATCCTCTACCACCGCCACGTCGCCGACGGGCGGCGCTACGCGCGGCGCTTGGTGGGCGCCGCCGCCGACGACGTGGTCGCCGAGGCGATCACCAAGGTCCTCGAGGCGATCGCCCGCGGCTACGGCCCGCACGACTCGTTCCGTCCGTACCTGTTCACCGCCATCCGGTCGGTCGCCCAAGACCTGGGCTCGCAGCGATCGCGCACCATCCCGATGGCGGACCCGTCGACCGCAGAGGTGGCGACGTCCACCGCGGAGGAGGAGGTGGAGCTGATGGTGGAGCCGGGGCTGCGGCGCGTCCTCGTCGACGCGCTGGGCGATCTGACCCCCGCGCAGCGCGAGGTGCTCTGGCACCTCGACGGCGAGCAGCGCCAGCCGGTGGAGGTCGCGGCGCGCCTCGGGATCAGCGCCAACGCGGTGAGCGCCCGCGCCTATCGAGCTCGCCGCACCCTGCGGCGCCGGTTCCTCGCTCGCTATCTGCGCGACCGCCGCCTCCCATCGGGCTGCCAGGAGGTGCGCCCGCAGCTCGACGGGTACCTCTGCGGCGCCCTGCCGCTCGCCGAGGCGCGGGCGGTCGACGCCCACCTCGACTCGTGCCCCGATTGCGCTGGGTCGCCGCTGGGGCGGCGGGCCGCGGGAGAGGTCGCGTGAACCTCGTGCCGACGCCGGCCGTCGGGCCGAGGAAGGCGCAGCGACCCCTCGATCGGTGGTCGGAACGGACCGCCGCCGAGCTGGGGTCGGTGCCGTCCGACTGGTACGACCCGACGTGCTCGGCCCTGGTCGTCGCCCTGCGCACCGGCCTCGACGATGTCGCCGTCCTCCATCGCTACGTCGGTCGCCGCGTCCGCGCTGGTTGGGGGCTGCGGTCGATCATGGGCGACCTCGAGCGGTTGCGCCGCTCGCTCGGGCCCCGGCGCCGGTGGTCGAGCCGGTGGCGAGTCCTGTGGCTCGAGGCGGCCGCCGCCTACGCCGACGAGGTGATCGACGACCTGCTCTTCACCACGGGCCGCGATCCCCTGAGCGGGCTGCCCGATCACCGCTACCTCACCGTGCACCTCGAGGAGCTGGTGACGGCCACCCGTGCCGACGACGACGTTCGCCCCCAGCTCCTGCTGGTCGAGGCGCCGCCCGCGGGGTCATCGGTCACCGACCGGATGGCGGCCACGATCCTGGTGGCCGACGTGCTGCGCGTCGCCGTGCCGCGTGGGGTCCTGGTCGCCCAGGTGCGCGAGGACGGCTTCGTGGTGGTGCTCCCCCCGCTGATCCCGGTCGACCCCGTCCGTGCGGAGATCGAGGCCGCCCTCTGTCATCGGAGCCAGGTCGATGCCGTTGTGGTCACCAGCACCGCCCTGCCGCGCACCCGCGTCGAGCTGGCGGCGCTGCTCGGCACGCGGTGGCGCCAGCCGCCCGACCGGGCGTGACGTCCGCGGGCTCGGCCCGCCCTCCCCACCGAGGTGCCCCATGTCCCATCCGACGCCGACGCGAGATCCGCGGCTCGACCAGGCGGTGGCCGCGCTGCGCGCCGCCCGGTTCCACGTCCGCCGCAAGGGCTTCGACATCGACGAGGTCGACGAGCTGCTGCAGCAGTGCCTCCACCAGCTGGAGGTGGCCATCGGTGCCAGCGCAACGGCTGCTGGTGCTTCCGACGATGATCGAGGCGACGAGGTGTGGCGAGCGTTCTGGCGCGACGGCGAGCCCGGCGCACGGCCCGGCGTCGATGGCGTGATCGACCTGCTGGAGGCCGCCCAGCTGCGCGTGCGCCGCAAGGGCTACGACCAGGCGGAGGTCGACGCGCTGCTGGCCGAGCTCACGACGATCCTGTCGGGGCCGGTGCCCTCGACGGCGACGGTGCCGGGCGGGAGCGACGACGGCGCGCCGCTGCCGCCTCCCGGCTCCCCGCGCCTTCCCGTCGCGACGATCGAGCGGCCCGCACCACCCGCTG
>JAULBW010006030.1:0-17826 GCA_032358265.1 Vaucheria bursata | reverse complement strand
TTAGTTAACTGTTATTTTACTATAAATATTAGCATCACGCATATTAATGCCAGTCTTATAATTCAATGCTTACCAAGTCATTTAAACTTGAGAAATGGGACCCCTGCCATAGGTAAGCTGTCCTTGGCATTTCACATCAACAAAAAACTCGGTGAAGCTATAAATTTGATTCTTTATATTGATGAACATTAGCAGAAGAAATGTTTTCTCTGAATCTTTCATCACTTTGGCTTCATTATTCAAATATTTTTGTTAAAATATATTTTAAAGTTATTTCTATAGCATTGATTTTGGATGTAATTCTTCTTGCTGCAAAGACTTAGTGGCTGCCTAATGTACCTGTCAGAATATTTGCCATTCTTACTATCTCTATAAATTATTAAAGCATAACAGATCGTCTATGTTCGCCTATTTTTCAGTTATAGTTCATCTGTGCTCTTTCTCACCTTTTGCCTCATTCACCACATTGCGCCTTATTACCTATCTATTATGTCAACATCTTTGTTGTAAACCATTAATGGATTCATTTGTTCTATACCCTCATGCAATGCCACATGTCATATTCCTTATGGTTCTGTGGAAACATCTTCACTTCTTTTTCACCTACCCATGTTCTATATAATAATACCTCTTCAACAATGGTCAGATTCTCAGACCCCACTTCACATTCTTTCACGATACTTCAAATTCCACCTTCAAGTAATTGAATATTGCTTTAGAATTGTCATCAATCCTACAACTCTGCTTTATTTGACCTATCTTTTAATTACTCTTATTTCTGCCAAAGTTAATTTCAATGGATGCTGCATTTAAATCTAGAATTATTACAAGCCTGATAATAAAAAATTATGGGTTTACTTGTGAAATAAAAGGTTCAGCAAAATTCACCAGAGAGCCAGTTTAAAGGGCATTTCAAGAGGGTACACTGCAGAAGCTAGCGGGGATATATTTATTTGTTCTGTCTTGTAATTTTGTTCATTCTTCTAAAGCTTAATAAAACTTCTATATTTCTATTAAATTTCTTTTTGCTTTGCTGTTTGTTTACCCTCTATCATACATTGGACTTCACCTCCTCATCTGAGCTACATTGGACTTCACCTCCTCAACTGAGCTACATTGTCCATACAAAGGTATATTAAGTATATTATATTACTGTATCTTTCTTCTTCCATCCCAACAGTACCTAATGTTTTGTAAATGATAATTTCCTGTAAAAAATTAACTGTTGTGACCTCCCAGAAAAAATTTTATGATTATAAGACCTCTATTTTTAGATATCTTTACATTTTAAAACATTACTTTTATGATGACACGTGTCTAAAGGCTGAGGTTTTATGTAGTTAAATTTACATAGATTGAAGGCTTAATATGGATCATTTTAGATGACATTGAATTTTGGCATCGTGTCCGTTAGGATTGCTGCATCCTAATCCGGATATAAGAAATTATAAGCAATTGTATTTTTTCTGTGCTGTTTTAATGTGGTTGGAAATCACTTCTGACCATGCAAGTTGTATCTTTTAGGCCTGTTGTGAGCAGAGGTATTATCAATATATCTCTTAAATTAGTGGTGTTTCCTGGTATTTCCCTGTCTTATTTGTGAATTTTAAGTATTAGTACAAGTTATGATAGTGTCAAGACCAATCTGCAGAGTATTTTGGACTGAATTCTTTTTTTTATCCATACCATTACAAATCAAAACTAGTAATCAGTTGACACCTCAAAATATTAATTCTTTAAATAGATTCTTTGCATCAAATGCAAGGATTTCCTCCCTAATTTATGTTTCAGACCTTCAATAAGACTCAATATGTCTAATGTTAATGAGCATAAAGATGAAGCATTATTGAAGAGGAGCTATAATCTCATAAAATTGTGCAAGAAAAAGCTATAAGTTCATTGATGTTTTAATGAATAGTCGTGAAGCACTGAATGCACAAGTTTAATTGTTCAGAAAGCATTATTTAATGCTCAAAACTGGAAACTTTAACTTTTATGACAGTTGCTATCACTTGTGCATGCTGCTGTCTTAGTTACTAATAATTTAATTGTTTTTCTTTCTAATAGTAATGATTGCATATAGACTGACATGTTGAAGAGATATAATTTCATAATCAAATTTTTCTAGCCCGTTAAAGGAAGTTTAAAATCCGACCTGCTCATAGCAGAAACAGTTCGGATTTAAACGGATATGCACTAGCACAAATTTAACCTAAGGCCGTGCGTCAAGTGTCGATTGGTTTATTTGTTTTTCAGTAAAAGGTTAAAATTATTTATTTCCTCAAAGAGATAACTAGCACGGTGCCATTATTACGAGTAGTGAAATCGAGTGAAGTTTTTGGAAGCAATATAACTTGATTAAAATATGAGTGACGTAAATGAGATGCTTATCGCTCCTCTGCAGCAGTTCTTCAAGGATTCTGTGCATCTCGTTAAGAAGTGTACGAAACCTGATCGTAAAGGTGATAGTGTGTTTCATGGTTGTTTCTACATGGATATTTATTTATTTTTTAAATTAAGAGACAGTGAAATTCAATTATTTCTCTGGAATCCATTGTGCGTCTTAAGGAAGGTTACCATTTACCACTAAAAAACACAAAATATTAAAAACACTAGATATTTTCAATACTTTTTGGTACATTAATGCACGTTTGAATAAAATTTAAGCGATCAAATGATCAAGTCTTAATGCAATTTTTGTACTAAAATGAAAAAAGTTTTGATGCAATTTTAGCAGTAAAATAATCGAGTTTTCGTTGTTCGAAACTTTTGTCGAATCAACGCATGAAATCTTCTTCTCGTAACTATCCGTATGACTGCATTCGATCAATATCCCATCATCTTCAGTAATGATGTGAGCTTTTCAGTTTTATCCGTAGTAGATGCACCGCATGTACTTAATTTGTTGCCTCCTACCATTCTTATAGCCGCCATTCGATTCGTACTTAAATCCGCTGTAGTTCATTTTTTTTGTTGTTGGTTCCAACTTATACTAGTCTTCTTCAAATATGTTTTTACTGTTATAATGATTTCGTGTTGAAGATTTTTAATGAATAGATATGGTCAATTTAGTGGAAAATTCATAGTGCTATGCAATAGTTGTAATATTCAGGAAAAAACCATTTAAATTTGAAAGTTAGAGCATTTCGGGTTTTAGTACATTTCCAGCATTTAGTGTCATTTAGTAGTACCAAATTGTTTCGCTTGTCTTAAATCACATTTTTTGTAATTATACTATTCCGTTGTATTTATCTTGTTTCTTCCACCTGATGATTCTAAATTTTTGGGAACTGTTTTTTCGTGTTCCGTTGACTCTAAACCATGTCAAACAAATAGATTTGAACTTTTATTTTTCCATTTGTTTCGAATGCATTATTTTCTTCATTCGGTAAAAGTATTCTGATCTGGCGCTTCATTTAGTGCTATAGTGAATACTGCTGATAAATTTCATATCTCTTTTATTCTAGTTATTATTCTTGAAGTATTAGCTAGAAATAATATATGCCTCCACAATTTTTTTAGTGATTATATTAATAATTTTCACGACACACTTTATAATATTAGCATCTGGAATACGTCTTGTTTCTACACATTATCTGTACCGTTCATGAGTTTACACTGCAGCTCCTATATGAAACAATAGTGTCTTTTAACTTTAATTCGTTCAAGCAGCTTACTTATAGCAACAATCATTCTCGATGAACTAGCAAATATATTGTCAAAATATTATTTAGAGAGTATTATTCCAAATTCAACAGTTCAAGAATAAAGATTTTGATGACTTTTAGATTTTCAATTTCAAGTGCAGGAAGCTCCACAGTATCGAAAATAAGATTTACTAATGATATCTAAATATATTATAGACTATTCGTTTTGCATTTCAATGGTCCGCACATTTTTGCAACTTCTCGCAGAGTTTATGATTGTCGCAAAGGCTACTACTATTGGATTTCTAGTGATGGGATTCATTGGTTTCTTTGTAAAGCTTATACACATCCCTATAAACAACATTATCATGTACGTTTACATTAAATTTTGTATTTTAATTCATGCTCATATAAATTTGAAATGTTATTGCTTTAATGTGTATATCAGTATTCCGAATAAATACGTGTTTACACATTGTTTGAGTTAATTGGTCAATAATGATAAAAAATATTCTATATTACAGTGATATTGATGAATGCACATTCTTATTTATTGCCGCACCAGTTTACATCACGATTTCAACAACATTAATTCATATTTTGGAAAATAATTGCATGTAATCCAATGCGTAATTTATGCATATTTTTACTATCTATTAACTTGTTTTTTCATCATGAGTTCATTCCAATAAATAGTTCTCATGCATCGCACTTTTTTTATTATTATTTAGGGGCGGATGAAGTGGCTGAATTTCGGAGAACAATAACAAAATACTGGGAAAATAATAAAACTTATATTTGTATTATTTACTTATTGTTTATGATTGCAGCTAATACTGTATAAATTTTTAGCATTGTAGTAAATATACATTTGAAGATATTGAAGGTACACCGTGTACCATCTGCATACCAGTTTTGCACAAGTCCTCTGTTCAAATTGGAAATTCGTATGCTGATGTTTTTGAACTTGCTGCTCAACGTGGTACTATTCGTTTTGGCCAAATATCAATATCTGTGGGAAAAATTAAATAGCAAACGACTCAAAATTAGGTAGTAGATTTCTTGGATTGTATTACCATGTTATTAAACATACGGTTGGATCCTACAACTGAAATGATCAATATTCAGGTTCGCTAAGTTGCATTATTTCCAGCCAGTAGTTTCATGTGTTGCATAATCATCTGAATGAACCGTAAATGATTACGATTTAGTTTCTTATCTTTTATGCATGATGTCAGGAACATCATCTAATTGTTTTGTCCACAGTATAGTAGTAATAAGGTACATATCAATTTTCCGAGCCTAAGGTCATTGCAATGTAGTAGCATCAACTTACACATTAATAATTATTGAAGCATTTTAATGTTACAGTTAGTGGAGTTGATATTGGACAGCATCATAGATGAACATTTCTGCCAAGTTTAATTATTTTCAGAATAAATGTAAGAAATCCAAAATACCATTATATAAAACCTCTTTTGAAAACCTAGTACCGTGAAAGGAAGACTATCATCAGTTACTAACATACGCTGCGTACAAAAGAGTTTTTTAGTGTTTTATAATGCGTTTGGCATGCTTTGCTGATAGCCGGACTTTTTCATTTGGTGCATATTCGCATTTCTAAATTTTGTTTCGTTCATTTCAGCAGTGCAAGTTTTTTCCTTGTGATATTTTATCTAAATTCCTTGCTATACTATATATTATTTTGAAATTAGAAATCGACATTAAAAGTAAATAATAATTATTAATGATTTTAGTACGTATAACAGAACAGGAAAATGAAAAAACAATATTTTTTCATTTTGTATTGGTCTCATACAAAATATCTTCAATGATACACCGAAAATATCCTATTCTTAAGGCAAAAATTACTTTGCCATTGCTCTCTGTGCAGCTGTAAAACCAGTAAATATGCATGCATTTACTGGTACAGCTCTAGCAATAGAAGGAAGATAACCTTTATAAAATGACTTTATACCATGTTCAGCATATGTCTTTCCGAAACAGTCCAAAATACCCTGCATATAAAAAAAATATTTTTGATATGGTCCACTAAACGATATATATTCTTACTTCTAGCATTCTACCAACCTCCCTTTTGTTGGTGCATGCTGACATCTCTAAACTGATATATTCGATCAACTAATAGTTTTGGTATAACTAATAGTAGCAGTTTATAAAATATCAACTGTACATGTTGCATGTTTTAATAATAGATTCCTTCAATTCACGCACTTTTGTGAAAAAAAATCGGAAAAATTAAAAGTTGGGAATGAAGTTTTTGAAAATATAACTTGTACATCATTAAAGTTTAGTATTTGATACATTTTAGTAACCCATTTTAATTATTTTTATTCCGACAATAAGAAATTGTTTCTCGAATGAAGCAGTTCTTAAATTTATGTTGAATATCAAATAACACAGGCAAACATTCAATTTACACGGTTTTTTGCTGCTAGTAGATTATCGTTTTCCAACAATGTGCTTATGATTTTAAAAATAGTATTACATTAAAAGTGTTAATTAAGGAATTACTATAATCTTTTATAGTTAGATAAAGGCTAAATGTGCTACATAGGATCTATTAGATAAATATTCATGTCCATTCAACATATTTACAAATTCTATGCAATTATATGTACAACGAGATACGTTGGATGTAATGAATGATATTTAGGGACCACCGAATAAATTTGCTACATGTGAAAATCTGCTAAATTGTGCATAATATGATTTTTTGTTCATTGATTTTAAGTTTGATTTTGTTAAATATGAAGTTACTTTATTTTTGTTATTTCAAAAAGTAACAATTTCTTTTACTTCACAAACATACCTTAATTGCATCGAAGATTTATGAATTCTAATAATGTCTATTATTCATATATGTGCGTAATGTAATCATGGTTAATAATATAGCTGAAAATCTAATAGTATTTCAGGAAACTTTCCTTTTATATTCTATTTATCAACAGATTCCCACAACATAGTTGGCTCAAACTATCCAGTCATAATAACCAAAATATTAGCTAAAGTATGTAAGACTAAGCAATTTCGATTCAGCGATACCAAATTATCTATAGGATCGTTAGCAATTTTCATTCCAATGATTTTATTTAACTGCTATAGCAAATGGCACAGTATCATTATGTTCATACACATATTATTATTATGTATTGACTTACTTTGTACCGGCGTAAGGAGGGTTCTGGATGGTCACTTTGAATGCGGGTCTTAATAGTTTCAAGAGGATACCAAATTCCCCAGAAGCCTAAAAATATAATTTTATACGTTTATACTTACTTACGCCAAACTAACAGCATATTCAATGTCATCACTCTAACAAAAAAATTTAAAAACTGGCATCAATTACTATTTATGTCATGAAAGTCATTTGGAGAGGAAGACTCTTGAAGTACTTACCAAAGCCAGCAGCTCCACCGGCAACAAAACATGTTCCTAGAGTAGGCTGTTGTCCTTTTTTAGTAAGTGCAGCCTAATCAAAAATAAAGAAAATGATTTAAACTTTTACAAAAGAATAGAAATTCAAACAAATGACTTAGTTATACAATATTATACACATACTCTATAAAAAAAGTTCAAAATCAATATCTCTGCTTGAAGTGATTATTATATTGAAACGTAATCATAATGTTGAAGCGTTATGCTTTAAATATATCAAATTGCATACTGAAATTAAACAACAATGAATATGTTAGGACAATCAAACTAATTCGTTATATACGAAAATCTGATGCTGAATTTAACAAAATATGCTTTTCTTCGTTTATTTATAATGAGTAAATTCATTATATACAAAAACTATTACATATATGTAAATATACATTACTATGTTTTTGAGATGCTAGAATACGATACTAAGCAAAGAAATGTCCACTTCAAAAGCACTATGAACAGTATACATTCCTATTAAGACATAGATCTATTCACAAACTATATTAAACTAGGTTGATTCATATCTTGCTGTTGTTGCCTAAAAAAACAGTTTGAATTTAATTTTTTCATTTATTTTGACATATATTTGAAAAATACCGAATTGTAAAAAAATTTCTTTATGTACCTTGGTCGCTTCAAAAGAAAAGAAATAGGCTCCAAAACATGGAACATTTCGCATTAATGACGCAACGAATCCTTGGTATACACCTTTGATGCCCTTACAAAAATACAATCCTTTCAGTAAGTACCCAATGAGGTATATTATTGAAATAGTACTTCTATTATTAAAATGTAGTGAGTCCAATTAGGGATGCAAGTTAACGATGATGCTAGCCATTCATTATATGATTATAAATTAGTTCCTGAATAGTTGACCATACATAAATTGTATAGTAGTCTTTATTGAAGTGCATCTATAGTAACTATACTTAGAAAATTGTTCTAAAGCTATTTTAAGTTGAACCAGCTTCTGTGTGGTTTACAATCAAAATTATTTTCTTCCTCTTCAATGTGCGTTTTTCTATCCTTAAGGTTCATCATTTAAATAACTTCAACAATATAGATACATGTTTAAAATGCTACTCAACATGTATAATATCACTAGTCTAAAATATACTCGATAAAAATGACTCTAAGTATGTAGTATGATATCCTCTTATACTTGACTTTTGATCAACTGGGAATATGTGTGTTTCAAAGATATGATTTTTTGTAGAAAATGCAGATACTTTTCAAATAGTTTTAACAATATAGCAATTTTTGGAGACATGCAGAGTTATTTCTGTAGTTTCATTATGAAAATTGGAATGATACAGAGATATACATAAATATTAGATCAAACTAACCTGAGCACCATAAACTTGCTTCGCGCAATCTAAAACACCACTATATTTGCCTTCTCCAACCTTAAAATAATATGTACAATGTCATCTTTATGTAACCATATATTTCACATAAATTAAATTAAATTTGAAAGCATATAGAAACGAAGAAAGCAAGCTGTAAATTTTTTTTAATAAATAAAGTAATGTAATCAGTTGTTATTTTTACTCAAACATGTATGAACACAAAAAAAAATTATGTATTTCATGTGTTTAACGAGTACTTTCAAAAAGTTTACGAAAATATGCATTTGCAGTTTAATTATATCCTGTAAAAAAATTAGATTTATCTCTATATAAATGATCACAGTGTAAATAAATGTTAATATTCGGAAATATACACTATTTTAGGCCTTTCAGAGATAATACATATGAATTTTAAGTATACCTGCGCTTGGAGTTGTATCTTGAAAAAATCAACAGGTGATTCAACTAGAGAAATTGGAATTGCAGCAAGTGATCCTGCAGCATAGTACTGTGGTATAGTCAATTCTTTCCCGCCACTCACCAAGTCCTTTCAATAAAACAATGTAAAAAATCATTAAATAGTGCACGTAGTTTGGAGTAGCCATACCTAGTTATATTTACTTATATTACTATTGAACATTATACTATACTATCTAGTTTACTAGCCACTACATGGATATGCGGTTACAAAACAGTTTTCTCGAACAATCTATGTTAAAGTACAGTTATGTACTTCATCTATGATATTGCTCGGTATTTCTAACCTCTCCTTACTCTACCAACATCTAATTTACATAAGATGTTTTGTCCAGACTCCAATTCAAGGATCGATAGATAAAACATGATTCACACTGCATGAAAAGAGTACATTATTCAGGTATTTTAACTGTCAGCTTTTATCTTGATAAAAGTTAAGATTTCAAAGAACTTCAATCTATATTAACTATTCGCATTAAGACCTTTCTTATTCATCCAATCAAAACTAAGCATTTTACAGAGTGCATCTCCTATATCAATACTTATGTATTTTCAAATATTCATTGTCGAGCTATATCGTGACACGCACGTAAAGATATTCATATATAAACTTATGTACACGTTTAACATACAGAGATACACCTATTTTTCTAACCTTTGCCAAGCCATATGAAAAGAATACTCCGGCATTATGTGCCATGGCTCCTAGTAACGGAGAAGCAGCCCCGGCGTATAAACCCTATCAAATTATTAGTAATGCTCATAAATAATAAAGAAATTTTTCGTTTTTTCTTAATACCTACACTTTTATCACATTAAATATATAAATTTATGAATAAAGCGTCCTAAAAAGAAACACGTGCATTAACTCATGCGGAATTTAAAATAAACTATTTGTTTATTTCAATTTTAGTTGAAAATCCACATATGAAGATAATGGCAGTACGCCGGTGCACACATAACATGTAACATCTTTTAACTGGTAATTAATTTGTAACCAAAAATTTCATATACGAACCTATTCAACTGGTAAGGATAGAATTGAATCATTTTGATCTTACAATTGTATTTGAAACTTAAATGAAATTTAAATTCAATACAACTTAGTGAAAAATGCTGGTAAAGAAGTAGGATCCAACTGTATTCAACACCTTCGTTGTTACAATCCAAGTGAATAAACTACTTGAAGTTGAGGTCATTAAATTTATACCATGATTATCAGCAAGTTCAAAAACATCAGTATAAAAATTTTCAGTTTTCAAATAGAATGGATGCAAAGCCAGTTTATAGATGTTGCATTGTTGTACCACCTATTTCTTCATATATCCGATTATGAATATTCTGTAAACTGGTTTTTTATTTCAGTTTATGCATGAACATAGATACGACTTAAAAAAATTTTTGGTACCATATATTAGAGCTATACATAATTGTTTAGACATGTGTCTTCTCAGGAGCCACAGACATTCAGCTAATGTACATATTATTTTATTGAATATGGGATAAGAATATCTTTTAGTTATTTTATGGTTTAAATATGTCTTCTTAATTGTTAAAATACTAAAACATGCATACACAGTTTTATTTTGCATTTGTGTTCAGTGAATTAGCACAATTAGAATCTCAAAAAAGTCAATATTTTTTATCCCAATTGATAGTTTGCATAATATATTTAAGCAGAAATATCATCGAAATTCAACATATATAATACATATTTGGATATAAAAAACGTACCATTAGACCCTCACGTTTAATGGTTTTATTTATACAATCAGCCATCCCAGAAAATTCAGGGTTAGTGCTACTCTGTGTTTGAAGTCTCACTTTAATAGTATCGAGTGGGTGACCTACATATAACAGAAATGAACGCATAAATGTAAATACACAAGCGATTTGTAAATTGCCAAATTTTTAGAATGCATCACAAATGAGGTAAAAGTTTACATATATTTCTAGTATTTGAAATTTCATACTGAAATTTTGTATTCGATATGAAAAAATTTTCTGAGGTTTTTTTTAACAATGGCAATGATATTTGCACAATTTAATGCAGCGCCTTCCTTAATTTTTTGAACATATTATATAATATTCGCTCACTTTTCAGCAAAAGCACATGAGTTCAATGAATTCATACTTTTACTTTTAAGACTTATATAGCTATTGTTTACTACTGACTTGCAGTTAAAAATGCCACATATTGGGCCCTTGTAAAAGATATTTATACAACTAAGAAAAACTTACAAATTATAAGCATTAAACTAAAAAATGTATCCGTGTTTCTTCATTTAGTATGAATATTTAATTATTTATATTGAGATCATTAAAACTGTAAAAGTGAATTATTTGTACCTAAATTATTTCAAACTTTCATAAATTATTATAATATCTAAAGTTCTAGCAAAAATGATCTCGTGTGAGCTGAAAAGTCAGCAAAGCATGTATTTTAGTGTATGTACTTTCGAATTCAGGAATCAATATGCAATCTACGGTGAAACATTAGCTAACAGTATCGTTTTCTCTGGGCAATAGAGCAAAAAATTCAACCGACTGAGTTTCGTAAGAAATTACTGGACAGAAATCATATCGAAACAACTGAATGTCCAAATTGGCTGCTTCATATTAAAATAAGTGCCACAATATTTTTCATTCCATATCTCTGACGCAATCCAACACTTTAAAATACAAACGAATTTAGAATTCTCTTGAACGATTTAATATCTTTGTTCATCAACGATAGAAAGTGTTCATGTTTTACATTAAATTCCTGCAGCAGATATACTTACCTGCAACCACTTGGGCAACCCCAGCTACAGTACCGGACAATATATTGCTAAGCGCACCTCCGCCACTTCCGCTATCTCCACCCATTGTCGAATTACTACTTTATAAACAATGAAATAAAATTGCAATAGTGTTTTCGTATTAATATCACGCATGCAAAATGGTGACATAACAGAATCGGGGCTCAATCGGGCTCATTAACTGAAGCATCGCAAGGTTGTACGAGTACGAGTATATACGAGTCGCTCTGCTCATAATCTTACACCAAAGAAAAAGGTGAACAATTCGAAAAAATTGAAGGAAAATATTTCAGAATACTTGCAGCTTGATTGGTAAGGAGTGCAAAATTGTTTTTTATCTTAAATATGCTAAAGATATTATTTTATTCCGAACCTGAGATTTTACCATACTTGTAAAAAATAATGATGCATCAAGATTAATGTATTGCTCCACATAAGACTTGTACCCACCAGATGTGCTTAAGTTTAGTGATTTTTCATTTTGGTGCAAGAGAAGAAAATTTCTGGTCTGCAGAAAAAGGTCACTTTCAAAAGTAGACATGCAGAGATGATTGTTTCAAAACTGAACAATTGATAGATTCAGTTACAATTTAGAAGCATACGTAAATCGTAAAGCTGGACTCATATAACAGAAATCTAAACATTGGCATTGCCAATATGATAATTTAACATCTCATTCCAACTGTAAACATTTTGAAATAAATCCTGAAAATATTTTTGCAGGACAAATAAAGTTGATCATGATTATTTCTGACCCATGGCTCAAAGTTTAATTCTAATGATGTCTTTTAATCCATTTCTTCAGTGGTATAAATCCTATTTGTAAATCTTTTGTACTTAGTCCTTAATTGTTTTGAAGCATTTCAAAAAGATATTTCTTAGTTTCATTCTTGCAACAACTTCATTTCAACTTGTATGTAATTGAATGTGTCTTCTTTTACTTTTAACAAAATTCTGATAGAAAGTTTAGGACATTAATTTAATCTTTCTTCGACAATTGTTTGGCTGCTGACCATCTTCAAGATTTTTGTAGACATGATGCATCAAAATACAAAAAAACTTGTAAGATTCTCAACTGAATAGCATATAACAAAAAATACGTGGTTAGCAATAATTCAAAAGCACGAAAAAAAATACACTAACATTTTTTTATGTAGCTCTTTTGACGCATGAAGATTTAATGAATTTATTATAGTCGAAAACCTTTCGCGCATATCACATATATTGACCACTTGAAACGTTTACACTTTGCATATGTTAAACCTGCCATTATGTCAGTTCAATACATTTCCCTCTAGGCACAATTAATGATTGTGTACATTTGCAACTATGTCCTTTGTACACACATATCCTTTGTACAGGTGAATCAGATACTCTACTGGAAGGACATGGAAATACAAAAAGGATGCATGTAAACTGTGTGGAATGCAATATATTCCAAATATTATGATTTGATACAATTCGACAATAAAATTGTAATCTGTTCTATTACATCTAGACATAGTATAGATCCTTTTACATTGTGCATACGTTTGAAAAAATAATTAAGAATGCACAGATATTTTTACAAATAACTTATGGTGCGTACGCAATAGGCCCTATTCAATAAATGTTATAACACGACCATTTTTTAATCAATATTTAAGCATGAAACTGGTCTATTATACAAAAATAACAAAAGCTTATAAACTGAAACATTATATTGACTACTAATACAATAAATATGAACAAGGACAATTAAGATTTCTCAAACGCAATATGGTGTTGAAGCATCTGTGCGATCGTACTATTAGTTGTATCTGAGCTACTTTGAATGCTGGCTTTAACCAGATTTCTAAGATCAAAATCAACTATAACAGGCCAGTGATCACTTACATAATCTTTACTGTCAATACACATCTTTGTACCATTGAATGGACCATAGGTATGGGAAATATTAATGCTCTTCACAGCTCCTAAAAGTCGACTTGATACTAAAAAATGGTCGATCAATGAGAGTTCTTTAATACTGTCAATAAGACAGTTTTCATTACGGTCATACCACGCACTAAATCGCGAACTGGTTGGAACATCTTTACAAACATTGTGCAGTTTCATCTTGTCTCCTATACATGAAACTTTTTTAATTAAACATAGTGTACAGCTGTTAATTTAGAACTGAAAAAAATTCAGTATTGATTTTGTGTATCAGTCTGTATGAAATGAAGTCTATTTACTGACACTATGAAAACAATGCAAAAACTACTTTGTCTGATTAAGAATGAAACATTTAACACTTTTTTCAAAATGAAGCAATGTCTAATACTTTTTACACAGTAAGATACCTGCGGTTTAACTACAATAGAATTAAAAAATGCTTTCAATCAGTCATCAAAAATTGTCAAAGAATTCTTTTGTGCAATATAATTATTGGTGCATTTCTATTAACCTCAAAAGCTAGCAAAACATATTTATATATGTATGTAATTTAGTGTATTTGGGCAACTTTAAAAATACATATATCCAAAGCATTCATTTCCTTAGAAAAATAGAGCATATAAGTAAACCAGAACATATGTATGAATGCATTTTTCAGTAGTATGGCAAATTTAAACATTATTTTAATACATATATACATTTACCGAATATATTCATTTTTTAGCAGAGTAGGATAACTAAAAAATTGCAATGTATACATAAAAAACTATGTATACAAAATTTACCTGGATAAGAGCTCCCCTCTTGCAATATATTCAATACGGATGATATTGGATTATTACTAGAAATATCCATAGGGTGTACATCAAAATCATTAAAATCACCAAGTACAATCACTTCTTTACCGGATAGAAGTAAATCATCTATTAACTTTCGTGCCACTGTCGCCTGAGCCTCTCTCTTGATACATCGATCTTTACTGATTGGACGAGCCAGAAAGTGTACACCAATGATTGCGACATTCAAATCATCACCTAGACTAATTTCAGCTATGTAATTTTTTGAAATCCCATATGTACCTCCGCTGCTAATGTAGTTGCATGTACTGTTTGTTATAGGATAATTTTCTCGCATGTCTGTACGCCGAAGGTTATTGGAAGGGTCAATACGTGTTAGCATTCCAACATTCTGAGATGTGTATGTGTCACGGCCAGCGATTAAATATGGAGAATATCCAGTCGGTAGTCGTTTAATTAGTTCACCCAACTCAGTGCATGAATGAACCTACACGATGAAGCATTTTTTGCTAAAATATTTCATAACAGTTTTCATTATACAGTTCATTAAAAGCAAAAAATGAAAGTGGTTATAAGGAAAAATAAGCTCACAAATTAGATAAATTAAATTAACTGAACTTCAAAAGTTCGTATGTACCGGGACATTCCCATGCTATTAATATGCATATAGCTTTAAACTACTGCACAATATCATGCGTATTAGTTTATATAGATATCGCTTCATTAAACACAATTACATTTTGCATTGAATTACTGCATATTTAAGATCTTATCAACTTTTTTCAAATCTTTCTTTGGCTTAGAGTTACATGCCTACATACATGATTGTTTCATTTTATCATGTAACTTTACATATGCTTCTAAACAGTCTTTCATTTGATCATCTTGCGTTTAAGAAATGGGCTTTCATATTAATATTGTGAACCATTTCCCAGAAGAATTTATAACTTCACGGAATACAATAAAAGGAAGTTTCATCATTTATTTAAATTATGAAAATTTTAGCGCATGGGGATAGAATACTTTAGTCTATTGTGCCAGCATATATACCTCGTTTAGACTGATGATATCTGCATCTAAAGAAGCTAAGGTATCCGCGATTCTTTCAAGGTGATATAGGGCGGCTTCTGCAGTTTTCCAGGGACATCCGTGCCATGATTCGTGACACCCAATAGTTGAGTCATACATAAGGTATTCTGCATTTAATGAAACTACTCTAAGCTGATTTTTGTCAACACGGCGATCTACTATCTCGGCAGGAGAAGTTGCACAGGAGTCAACTGCAGAAGCTTTCGACGCCAGCTGAAGATACAGAGCAACCACAAAAACCCCGGCATACTTCCACATTGCTCGTTATCTTCTTTTTCAGGAAAGCGATAATTTTCAATGAAGCATGTGAGATTCGTTTTTGAGATACTAAAGTATCATCTCATAGTTTCGCGGCATACTCTGAAAATTTGAATTCTGAGATTTTTGAACTACATTAATAGCGAGTGGTATTATTAGTTTAGGTAGTGAAAAAAACATTCATTGCCGGAAAGAAATTGCTTCTATGAACTGTATCTTGAGAACTGTAATTTCCACCACTAGCAGAGTAAATCCAATCACAGAGCTAGGCTGAATTTGTATGTAAAGATGATTAAAGAGTGCTGCAGGAAAGTGCATTGTACAACAGCAAGAAACAAGAACTACAAATCAATATATAAATGAAACATGATGACATTAAGAGTGTACGTTTCAAGGCTCTTGCAACAGAAGATAAGAGAGATTAATTAAAATCATAAAATTATTATGCAGTAATGGGGTATGAGAGAAAAGACATTAGAAATGCTTTTTACTCCTGAGAATGAATCAGGCTGACATTGCATATAACTACATGTGCATTAGGCAGAGATTTCATCTGATGCAATTTAACATGTGCTTTACCATCTGTTAGGACCTGACCAGTTATAGTCGCACGTACATAACTGATATATAGCTCATTTGTATTGACGATTCTTAAGGATTTGTGCTAGAGATTCAATTATATATATATACATATTATTTTGTAATTTGATGAATGCCGATTGCATATTTCTGGTATTAGCCATTTGTTGATATTACATTTTATTTCCGATGCTCAATGTCAAAAACGCCTGTAATAAAGTATACATTTCCTTGCTCAATCTCTTCTTGCTTGATTACCTAATATTGTTCCCTTTTCTTTGTTCTGCATTGAATAAACCTTTGCCCAGTATCTAACCGTTGATCCCATTTCTCATTTTTGTTTGGCATGTGCTTGACACCATCCCACATTGTATCAGGATGGTCTCTAAGAATGAATCAATGAAAGGTTTATAGATGCACAAAATAATAATGAATTGAGTTAGGAATAGAAGTAAAAATCTGGACATAGAATAACTTCAGACAGCAAGAACTGTATTAACAAATAATGGAATTTGATACAAATAAAAAGAAACTGGCTTAAAATTAGCAATGATTTTATTTGTTCAGGGAATGCTCATAGTATACAGTAGTTGTTGGGACATTCGTTAGGACCACAATAATAGTTGTTATATATGTGCATATTTTGTATGTGCAGAACTTGGTCTTTCTTATTGAGCAGTTTTTATTATATATGGAAGTTTGTTTTTGTGTTAGTTGTTCCAAATCAAGGAATTACTTCAAATAGCTCACTCTTGTATCTATCAATATATAAATCCAGTTCTTGAACTTCTAAACAACTTGCACACAATATATTAATGTATTTCAACCTTTGTTTCTTGCTTGCTTAGTTTCAACTGTTTTCAATCCTCCTCATTTATTTTTAATCTTGAAAGTTGCTCCTGATCACTTTGAACTCATTCCTGACTGTTTCTAACAGCATTCTTAATAATCAAATGTCTATTTCTAGCATTTCAGTACTTTATTTCAATCAAATTTATAGCTTCGAGCTTTTTGCTGATGTGAAATGCCAAGGAAGGCTTACAGATGGCAAGGGTATTAGGAATTAACTCCCTTAGGAATTAATTCTATTTTATAACTTCATTCAGTTTTCACTTATGACATTCCAAGTGAGTTGGCTGCACAGATGTCAGTAGGGTTATATACTTTGCTGTGTTGATAAAGTTAACTCACTTCTATCAGCACAATTACTGCATAATAAATATACACATTTCTATCAGTTTCTTGTGTTCTGTTATGTGTTATGTTTCTAACAGTGAGGAGCAACTCAATCTTGGGCTTGCTGTCTTTAAATAGGTCAGGACTGTCAACGTGATTTTGCAATTGACTGATGTTGGTTCTTGTGGTCATTGTTAGATTGGTTAAAGAGCTGCTGGATCCCTGAGAGTTGATTGTAAACATTCAATCTGCTACTATTTTATTAAAGCTGTGTGAGCTTATT
>JAULBW010006019.1:0-17826 GCA_032358265.1 Vaucheria bursata | reverse complement strand
TTAGGATAAAAGGCGCAAATGGGTAAAAGAGGCGAAAGGTGAAAGAAAGTGTGGGCGAAATATAGGTGAACATAGACAAACATAGATGAACATAGTAGAACAGTTATGCCGTAGAAATTAAAGAGATAGCAGGACCGGCAAATATCCTGACAGTCTTGCATTGCTAGAGTTCACTTCTAGCAACACAGTAATATATACTGTATGATTTATGCTCAAATGTCTATTTGTATTACACTCACTTCCATACTAGTGCAAGACACTCTCTGTGCAAAGATAATTGAAACCCAAAAATTTATATTTTCACATTCAAGTAGCAAACTGTGGCTAAGATAACAAAATTCTATCAGAAAAATTCCAAAGAATTTGTCAAAAAATTAGCAAAGGGCCTCAAATGTAAAAGTTGTCAATTTTTGCTACTTGAGAAGACTTGCAGCCTAAAAGGAATTGATAAAATTTACAACTTATAGGGATGAAAATTTAGGACCAGTGTCTAATTCATGCAGTCTAGTAGGAAGGTCATTGAAACTTAGAAAAATATGCCTGTATTTGATATAAGCTGAACATGAACAATAGTGTATGTATGTAACAACAAAAATGAAACAATAGCAATAAAAAATTATACAGAGATTAATATTGGTAAATAAATTTTATTGTCTTGCCAATCAGAAAAATGATAGCATGTAACATTGTTTTGCAATGCAGCCTTTCTTGTGCACTTGAAATATAAAAGTAGTATAAAGAAGAGGTGGATAAATATTTGAGATACACTGGGTTTAACATCCAATACTCTGATTAACCTACTGTCAGAAATTAACTTCTCAAGCATTAATTCTGTTTGTAGCTGCAGTACAAGATTTGAGAAGATTTGTATAATTATAAGATTAGAGAAGATTTGCACAATTATAAGATTTGAGGAGACTCAAACATTGGAGATATTGGGGCTGCATTCTCATGTACCACAGGAAGTTATGAGGTTTGTTGAACTGTACTACAGAGCTGCATGTATTTCTGTTGCATTGATAGAGCGTCCTCACTTCTGTCAATGCAACTAGTAAATGCAGCATTCTAGAACTGATTCTTGTTGGGTTTTTCTTGTGTCTTCTTTAATGCATTTCTAATATTTACAGCAAATAAATTTTCCTATGAAATGGGTATTTACAAATTTTTCTATAATTTAACAAAATTGCCTAAATATACATTGAGTCACTGCTCCTTGCATGTATTGTGATGCTACAAACAATGTTTTATCACAGTACATTGAGCAAACAGAAGCAATTAGAGAGATACAAAAAAATGTTCTATCACATTTTTACCAGAAAGTATCCCAAATAGAGTAATTTGCATTTAGTTATTTGAAAACCAGCACAAATATTAACTTTATCAGAATTTTATCAGCTAGAGTAATTTAAACCAGTAAACTGGGTTTTGAGTACAAACTTGTGACCCTTTATCCTCCCATCCTCACAAAATACAAATACTGTTAAAACATACTTTTACATTATTTCTATCTACTGCTAGTTGCAATCTCATCTTTACAACTGGCTAGTACCTAAGTATTCCATATATACTCCTTCAAAAAGTTAAAATTGCTTATGTGCACTGATTTATTTAATAAATATCATTGAATTTTGGAGTTTCATGGTGGCTAATTACATTTTTTAAACATAATTAGGCAAAGACTGAATCTGATACTGTTGGTAATAATTTTTTATTGTTGCACAAAAATATATTTAATATGGCAATGACTAAAATATATGTACTAATCTTATGAATGTATTGGCATGTCAGCTGTTTGTTGCTGCCCAATGTTGTGATGTACAATAAGACAGGCAAACAATGTAAGAGAGTGACAGCTTAAATATACATTATATCTTGACTGGTGTTGTGAGAAGTGATTATGCTTTTCCAACACAGCACTAATAATTTTAGAACTATCATATGACTAGCTACTTTTTGAGAATATGACTAGCATAATTAAAGAATGTTCCAAATAGAAATGTTTGCAGCTGTAAGTAGAAAAGGAGCTAGTTCACAATACAAGCTAATTCCTGACATTCAAACATTTCTTGCCTCCTTTCTCTCACTGCACTATAGTCATTTATCTCTTTCCTCATTGTCCTGTAATCATTTACCCCTCTCCCCTTGCTGTGCTTGGGTCATTTTGACAATTGCTGAATTCCCTTTTCTCACTGAACTTCTTTAACTGCACTGGTTATTTGTTCCTCTTGTTTTGTTGTGCTTATTTTCATCTTTAGTACATAGGAGGTAACAGTGCTTCACCTCATTCTGGACATTGTAATATTGCTGTCCACTTGAGTATTCAATTTGCAGTGAAATAGAGAAAAAATAACTGGTATTCTATCCTATGTAAGAGGAGACAGCATGTTTTAATGTAGCAGTGGCATTTTATGAAACAAATGAATTTAGTTGTTCAACAATGCAATATGCAAAAGTGATGGTACTTTACACATAATAAATATGGTAGAAGCATGGCATATTGACATTTTAGCACTGGTAGTGTGAGCATACCCATGATAAACTAAATGACCATATTTTTAGAAAACTGCCTTCTTAACATTTTAATTGTAATGTACAAGTGGCAGTATATATTCTAAACTAGCAGAGTAAAATCTTCTGTACAAATATACATGGCAGCAATACAATAGTAATGACAGTATTTCAAATTTTTAAACTACTGCAGCACAAAGTACTATGGTTGTAATCAATATATCATTTTATTTTTAGTTATAAGTGCTTAAATGCTACAGCATTGCTAACTTGTGGTAGAATAATAACAGAAGTAAAATTCCTCACTTATTTGGTCAAAAATAATGCAAACAAATAAGAAAAATGTACTTAAACCGAATATTTAAAGAAATTGTTGCACTACTGCAGAAATTTCTTAAAAGTTAATTTCAATTGCTTAAAATTAAACTGAAGTTGATCAAAATTATATTGAAAGTGCATAAAAATGCATAAAGAAACATGGGAAATGCATGGTACATAGTTAAACTATGTATGAACAGCTCTATTATATCTAAAAGTAATATCTAAGATGTAGCAATTGATTCAAACGAGTTTCAATTAACAAATAAAAGTAGCCTATTAGAATTGTTGTGCTCCACACAATACTAGAAGGGTGTTTAAGATTCAAGACTTAAGAGTTATTTAATGAAAGTTTTGAATAAGAATTGAGCAACTTTTAGAGTGAAATGCAGGTTATTTCAGGTACTCGGAGCAAACATGATGGCTTTGACCTAATCCTTTGTTTACAGTGAAATGCAATTAAATGCTTCACATTTGACAATGGATCGAACGCATCAAAAATGGTATCAGCATCATTAGCATGAGTAATCGACTTAGGCTGAGATAGTGCATTGATTTTGTCATTGTTACTAGCCTCTATAGCACTGTGCATTCTAGGAATGGATGATCCTGATTGGTCAACATTATTGTCTTGGCCGATACATTAAAATATTGTTTTTAGCAAATGCTGTCCAATTGCATTGGTTATTAATGAAGGATTTTCCATGTAGGAGTACTCAGACCAGCATGTGCAATAAAAATAGTATATGATATCTAAAATTGGGGAAGTGCTGGAGTGGATAAGTTTTAAAGATAGATTGATCTGCCAGCAAACCGCAGGGGAGCTCTAAGATGCATCTCGAGCGTAAGCAAGGGGCAGCCCACCAGTTAATCAATGATATTTTCGTCAATACATGCTTGTTTATGTAAAAAAAGGAATATTAGCAGAATTTGAAGAAATATCTCAAATGATGCTTGAAGCATGACTATTTCTTAGGGATTAATTATAAATGATTAGAATGAATTACATCAAAAAAATGTTACCGAAAAGTTTTACCACAAGATTGAAGTGAAAATAGTTAAAAAAAATTTATGTAGATAAAATTTGAGTAAAATCTTTATAATATTTGGTGGTAAAAAAACGTAGCAAGTTTTTGATGACAGCTTCCACTAATTAGTGAAATCTTAAAAGATTTTTGCAATTACTTGAAATATTACATTCATTTCGTTTTTCACTCATGGACAAAAACAATTAATTTTTCATCAAAACGAATGATAGTAATGTAAATTAAATTATTTCCGCCCTGATGCTCAGTGTGCACGCTTGTTGCCTATATATTCAGCTACAGTAGCAGATCCAAGAAGGGCAGGTGTGCGTGTAAAAACGAATATTACTTCACACGCTCACAGCTTATGAACTGTTATCACTACTATATCCAACAAGGCCCAGAAGAATCTGCTGTCCTTGAGTTTCTTCATTATTCTCACAATTGTATCTAATCTTCTTTTCTTTCTTACCACGGGAAATATTTTTGCGTCTTTTAATCCCGACAGAAAAAGATTTGTTTTGATCACTGGTATCGATGCCTTGTTTTGAAGTGACCCCAACAATGGGTTTGATGAACTGCTCAGTGCGAGAAACAATGGTCTGAGCTGCTCGCGCGGAAGAGAAAGCATCGAGTTCCTGGCGTTCCAACTCTTTTTCTTTCGCTTTCAAAGATTTTTTATTTTGTTCTAAAGTTTCTAAAAATTCAACATCATCCTCATCTAACTTCTTCGGTGGGGCAAAAATCGCCTTCCTCACTGACTCGAACTCTTCCGCTTTTCTATCTTCTCGTTCTTGTAGTTGTTCCCATAGCGGACGCCTGCACGTAAGAAATGCTAGGTCAGCAGCGTAACGATTCAATTTAAAAATTTTAACTTACCGTGCTGCTTCCAATGCCCTTTTTTCCGCTTCGTTTACTTCTTCCGACTCAATACGTGTCTCATCACCAAAATCAATACCATCTTTGCTTTCTAGGACAGTTGTGCTAACAAATCCAATAGTGGTCATGCGGGTAATTTACAAGACAAATAATAATGCAATTTTATGTACAGTAAAATCTCGAATTGAATCTGGAAATAAAATTCTAGCCCAATGAAATTTAGCGTTGAAAAGAAAAATATTTTTTTGGTGCACAAGATGATATGTATCGAATTTCTTAATTCGTTTCAGGAAAAAACATGACAAACATTCACAATTATGCAAACATATACTGTCTACGCTGTTACCAAAATTTGTCTGAAATCAAAAGCCGCAGCTACAGATGTGAAAATATATATGAAAACAATTCTTTCCAAATAAATGCACATGGAATCAAATGACTTTTTGTTCGAGAAAAAATTGTGAGTCTCCACGTAGAAAAGCTATCAACCTCCTTAATAATAAACTGACTGGAAAATGTGAAATCAGCTAGTCCTCTATAGGAAAATTATGTCTAGAGTCCTCAGCACATGATGCTATGTTTAAAAATTCAATCCCAATGTAATATCATGAAATAAAGTTGAATGTGAAGAAATTCAACTTAAATCTAATTTACAAGAATTGTCCAATTCTTAGCAAACTATATAAGTGCTACCCATGACATTAATGAAACTGTAATTTAAATAGTTTTATTTCATCTGATTTTATCAATATTTCTACCAGCTGAGCCATCACTCATCGTACGTTTACGCATTGTACAAACCTGCTGTGACATGTTGATGCACAATACTGAGATGGACTGAAATGAAATGATATACTGGCTGATTAATTCAGCTAATATAAAGCATAGACATTTCTGGTAATGCAGAGTTGATTATTAGCTAGTTAGAGAAGTTGCCATTTAAATAATTCTACATGTATTTTTATTTACCAAGTTTACCATTTTCTAACTCTTTTAAAGTTGTCTTTAAATATTTTATGATGAGCCCAAAATTGAAGGAAAATTTAGTTCCACTGGATAGTCTAAATGGAGGCAATCATCTCCATAGGTATATTTCATTAGATAAGCTCAGAAGATGGGCATCACACATGAAATAGTTAAAAGGATGCAAAAAAGTAGTTAAAAGGGTGTAAAAAAGCAGTAAATGTAACTAAGTAGAAATGTTTATACAGTGATAACAAAGTAGTAACTCCTGAACAAAAGCATAAATGCGATAGGTTCAAAGATTAAACCCCTACACTTCAGTATGTTAAAATCCGACTTTCAGACCAGTGCAAAATTGCATGCTGGGTTTGATGTACAGTGACTTCACAATATTGGTAGAGATACCAAATTGATTATTATTTAGAATTAAATTATAAGTAGTGCCAGTCCTGTCATTGTATATCAAGGGGCAAACAGTATTGTGTGTTATTGCTTAGTAAATAGCAAATAATGTACTTTGATAGTATTCAATTGCTGGTTTATTATTTAGAAAGTATTTCAAAGTACTTTTCCCAAGTTCGATTTGACATACAGTATCTGTGGCAGCTTAACAGTTCAAGAGCTCCTTACGCTGATGAAAACTTACAGTTAGTATGTACCTGATATTCACATCAATCAAGAACAAATATGAATCAGTAACAATAGTAGATCTTTACTGGTTGAGGTGTGAATGAGAATTATTTATAATCTGAGCAACAATTGTGCAGTGGTCAAGAGTGGTCTCATGCATTGTTCTTATATCCTTCTTTTCCCAATGCAAAAGTTGAGGGACAAGCAAAATATTTGAAGGCATTGAGTAATGAACTTCATAAGAATTAACATTGCCAAGTTTACAACTCATTTTCATGAATTTCTATTCATCGAAGAATCTATTTATTATGTTGCAAATATTTGTAGTCTTATTTTTAAATAATCGGAATCATATCATCCTATGCTTTCCAATTTACTGTCATATCACCTAGCAGTACCAGTAGAATGCCTTCAATCATATTTAATGGATTCATGGTGATTTGACTGGAGGCATTCATGTGAAATTTGTAAGGGCCCATTTGCGTCGGAAGGTATATTTAAAATTCTTGGAAATCTCTTTGAAATGAGACTTGTACAATAATGGTTACAAAAACCCGTTTTGTTGATTGGTTTAAACAAATGCATCTTTGGCAATTATACGTCAATCCAGTAACCTCAATTAGGCGACCTTCTCTCGTTCAAATTAGGAAATGAATCTAATGATTTCAAAATAAAACTTGTAAAGCTAAAAACCATTCAAGATACGCAACAATTCCAAACATAACGTCGTTGATTGACTATATTAAATCCTAGCAAATAGTTCTAGCTTACATAACCACAGCTACAGAAATAAGTGGATTATCACGTCATCCCGCTCTAAGTCTTTCCTTTGTCGTTATTTCCTACTGTTTTTAGTAGAGAGGCCTTTCGCCGTTGGCTGTCGTGTTGGACTTGTCAATAATCTGTTTTACCTTCTAGAATAGACCGGAAAAATTTCAGCTGTATTCTAGCTCTATTAGAAATTAAAATTTTATTCTTACTAATCGTTCGGTAGCATTAGTAAAAGTTGATATTGTTGATATCTCAAAATATCTTACTTGTGGTTCAAGAGCATGTCAACTAGTGCTTCAACAATTCATTTCCTATCATCACCAATTCACGGATCGTTTAACAAGAAAGACATATTATCTAATGAAGGATCTCTTGCACAAAGAAAACCTAAAAAATCCAATGAAATCGCGAGTAAGAATATATCAAACGATCATGGATGCACGAGACCCAAAGAGATCGCCGATAAACCTTTTGAGATAACAATTTCAGGTAAATTGAAACTTTCTATGACCAATTTCTAATGATAAAATCATTTCTAATTCACATTTAATTTTTTGAAATATAGACTACACGTTCAAACCAAATTCTTTACGTGTTCCTGTTGGAAGCTCCATTGTATTCAAATTTATTCCGAAATCGGGCATGCAAGAGCATGTTATTGTTGGTTTTTGCTCAAAGTCGGGGGCACCACTAATGCGCAGTCCCATGTTAAGTAGTAATGGTTTAAGAGAGTTTACTCAAACATTTTCAACTCCTCTGGAAATCGACCTCAACTGCGAAGTTTTCAGCGATATGCGTGGCCACCTAACGGTCTTTGCTCCCAAACCGATGGATGAGCTTCTTCTTGGGGACATCGAGGTAATTGAAACATCGATAATTTAGCATTTATGAATCGTTTGTTCAAGCTACATAAATATTTACATTATTTATCCATACATATTCAACAAGCGTTTATGATTTGATGAAGTTGTAAGATTGAATCTCCTGCACTGCGCTCATCTTTTTTGTGCATATTTTTATTGTTCTTGGCCGTTGTAGGTGAAAGTTGGGAATAGCGATTGTCTGGCATGCATATGTCCTTCTCAAATTGAGATAAACCCTATCCAACGAGTGGTCATCAAATGGTGTGGAGGCGGAGCGCATCACATTGTAGTTTCACCTCTACCTGGAATTCCTAGTCCCTTACGAGAAAAAAAGTTTGTGCTTGATGGTATCCGCAAAATGAAAGAAGCCATTGCCTTGAGTGTTCAACGCAAGGTTCAATACACCATCTCATGTACAGACCACCCGTCTTCAATGACCGTTGTTACTGTTGGTGGAACTAACAATGTTAATGAATATGCAGTGTCGGAAAGTGAATCAAGTCAAATCAGTAGTTTTGCGGATACTGACGATGATATGCACTCAGAGAAGTGGCCAATAGATACTTCATTGTTAGCATCTGATATACGCAGGCAGCGCTCAGAAGCGAAAGAAGGCACTAACATAATCAAATCCGATGTTGATGATCATATGGATCTTGAACTTGGATTAAGAACTACCTCCACGGAATCCGCGTTCAAATCATACAAAAATAAAGTAAATGCAACAGATAGTGGGGATGCCGAGCATGAAGATAATTCTTCGAAAAAAAAGAAAAAACGCCGAAAACCTAAAAAAAATGAAAGTGAGGAAAATAGAGAGATATCTATTGTGCCATCAGTGAAGCTTTTACCTCGTGTACTAGTAGTAGCTGGGGCTAATGGATTAAAGCCAAAACATATTAATATACAGAAAGGACAGCCAGTCTGTTTGGTAAGCTCTAATTTATAAAATTGCTTTTTTACTCGAAACTATTTATCGCAGCGTAACATTTTATGATGTTTTCAACATTTCTGACCTTTATGTTCGCTTCATTTTTAAGGTTCTTGGAAAGCGCGAGGCAGATGCTGATATTCGCCGCGTCATATGCATCGATTCAAAAAATAAGTCATCTGCATTGCATGACAGCTTCTCGTACCGCCTTACTCTTGCTGATGCATCTGAAAAGCCTCTTATGTTAGACTATGAAGGTGATTATGTTTTAACTGATTTAGCCACAGGAAAACGATGTACAGTGTCTGTCTCGACTGAATCCGGAAACCATACACTCGAATCACAGGCAAATGAAGCTATGGATCTTCTGCTCAAAGAAGAAGAGGCTTCGCTGGCAAAAAAGCAAAAAGAGAAGGAGAAAAAAGTGAAGCCCAAGAAATCAGTTTTGCCAGGTACTAAAAAAGATGGGCTTCATGTATCTGATGAGTGGGATTGGCCATCTGAAACTGCATCAGCTTCAAGTGCCACTTATGCAGACATAAAAATTGAAAATGTGAATCCTAGTGAGAATCCTTCGGAACAGGCGCTAACCACACCCAATGTCGCTTCTACAACCTTAAAGTCTGTAGTTGCCCTAAAAGATTTTGGACGCGTATCCATGTATGCTGACTGCTGCATTGCCAGAGTCAGCATTGGCGAGAAGAGAATTAATAGTGGCACCACGCCTCCTAGAGTTAATGTTGGCTGGGTACCTGATGAGGGAGCTCTGCTGAACTGCTCATTGGATCTCATTGATACGAATAACTTGAATGTTCCCTATAATATCCGCGTGTTTAAAGTAATGAGGCCAGGTGATTTAATCAGGGGAGAAGGTGAAGCTCGGTTAACAATTTCTTTATTCGGCCCTCGATCATGTACATTTATTCTTCTTGATCCTGGATTGTTTAGAGTTATAGATGAGGTTACTGGAAACATCACAGAAGTTGAAGCCTTTGTGCTTGATTTCATTCCGGAAATTGGAAATAAATGGGAATACCTTGAGTCTAATAAGCCGCTTAAAAATGCCACAACATTTGGAGGAAAGAAAATTGTTTCTTCAGAAACTCGTGTTCCCGGCGGTGAAATTGAGTTAGATAATGACAAAGCGAAACTTAAGATGGAAAAAGACGACTGGGCAATGGCATTGGCCTTACAGGAAGAAGAGAAATTAGCTGTCGAGGCTGAACAAGCTGCCCGTCAAAAAGAGACAGATGAGGATTGGGTGGTTTCATCGAAATCAAATAAAAAACGCCCATCAAATCAACGCGTAATAAATCCGAATAATGTGGACCGAAAAAACAATCAGATTTCTTATCTTCGAATGCCATCTGGCCCTGCAGATAATTCGGTGGTAAAATTCAAAATGTTTCACAAAGGATCGCCAAAAATACATGCTCATTTAGATACTAGAAACTCAAAAAATACCTTAAACAGAGTAAAGGCATCCGAATATAACGTCTCGCCCAGATCTCAAAAAACAAGTTCATCACCGAAAAAAATACATGCCCCTATCCCTCAATCACCAGTACTCCTTCCTTCAACAAATGCCATAGATACTCAAATCATATTACCATATATTCCTAAAATCGTTCCAGATGAAACACAGCAAGAAATCGAGATAAAAACTTTACCAATTTGTCCTCCTGAAGAAGTCATCATCGATGAAGTTGTAGTAAACCATTCATTGAGTCAAGTCGTAAAACATGTTAATAAGATAGAAAATTCTTCTCAGTCAATCGTATTTGGGGATTTCTCTGAAGCGAGCGAGGAATCACTTGTTGAAGACACTTTTAATACAGCAAGCACGGTTTCGAGTCCCGAAATTGGACCAGTTTCGCTTAATTTTGCATCAGTTGATATGGAGACCCCTAGTGCACAAGACCTTGGCAAAGAATTACTATCAATGTTACAGCGCTCTCCCACGTGCACAGCAGCAGTAGGTGGTGATAGAGATAACAAGAATGCAGCAAATTGTAGAGATAACAAACCAGATAATGAACACTTAACTTTTCTACAAAATCGTTGGGAGGAATTTGAAAAAAGAGTTGCTATTGGATTTGATTTGCTGCCAGATGGAACCCAAGCACCAATATTATTTTTGCGGTCACGCTATGGGACTTGATTTTTCAAGATTGTGTAAAAGTGCAAATATAAGCCTATAAACAATTTTTTATTTTAGTACTTTAGTTTTCTGTTCATTTATACTATATTTTGCAATAAAAATATCTGTGGTCGTTATATCCATTTGACTCTCTCCTATTATAAGAGGGACACAAAAATTCCAAAGTTCTTTTAACCTGCATTGATAATTATTACTTGCGTAATTGAGTCAATTGCATGGGATATGATTTAAAGATTAATATACGAATAAAATATATGAAGGTGTTTGCAGTGCATTCCATTACATATGAGTTAAAATCAAGGGTTTTACATTAAGTATAGGTCAGGATAGAGATCCAAACCCAATGCTGTCTATATTTAATGTGATGATATATATTGCAAGAACGTCTACTTTTTGAATTATAGTATGAATGTTGCAAACAAACGAGAAAAATCTTCAGTTGACAGCATTGTAATAATCATTAAGAAAATAGAAACCCACATTATGTAAAATGGCAAGTCGTCAAATTCAAAATGCAAATAAATTATTTCTTTTTGACTCAAAGTTCGATACAGTTTGGCTTCAATATCTTCATCATTCACACATTTACATCAAATAGTAACTATTTAACACCCTCCCCCCTCTACTATGGCTACCACATAATAAATTTTCAACTTTCCTTTACATCCAGATGAAGAGAAAATTTCAATCGCAAATATAACTTTTAAAATAAAAAAAACTAAATAAAATCAGTTTTGTATGCTCGTTATTTGAAATTGATATTATATAGTGCATATCTCCACTTCTGTTTACCATGTGAGAGTGCGGGTTGTATGGTGCTTGTCAGATTTTTCGGGGATATCAATATTCTTGTTTTTATTCTGGATGTATGATTCTCTATCTGCTGTACTTTTCCACCTGAGTTGAAAAATGCAATTGAATGTATGGGATGGTAGCATTGAATCCGGATATTCGACCAAAATTTGAGTTGAATCTAAATTGGAGTCCATTTCAAAAATTGAATAAAGTGGTAAATATTTCCAGAATTGCTCAAGTTTACATAAAAACTTCAAGCATATCCAAATGTGTTTATTCCCTTTTGCATGTGAAAGAAATGAATGGCTTCGAATTCATCTGCGATAACACATTGGACAAATGAAAATGAGTCAGTTCGATGATTGTCAAATCAGAAAGTTTGTGCCAGATTCCCAGAATTTAACTTTTCAAAAATTAATTATTGTATCGACCAAAGAACATCAAAGTAAAAATTGTTCAATTACTAGAGAAACTTTAGCATCGGAATATCCAATTTGCATTTGAATCCAGAACTCGTTTTTAAAAATATTATTAATTTGAATTTAGCACAAAGTGGTGAGGTTGCGAACCTATTCTTCGACCAATCTATGTGTAGCCTTGATTAAAATCAAGAATTTTCTTGGAAGTTTGAATTATCAAGTGTTAAATCAAGTTCAAAAGATGTTACGCATAGATTTAATATATTTCATTGCCTATATCGCATGTTGGCACAGATATGTCAAGGTATGACATTGTCTACTTCGAAATAAATTAGGGCAGAAACTAGAGAAAAAATAGTCCAAAAAAAGTTCAAAAAAATTGCTTTGATGCTTTTAAGACAATTTAGCGCATAAATATATATATTTATCATAGATGATGGCTTCAAGAATAATAATTTGAATGAAATATAGTGCTAGTCGTCAGTATCCAGCTGCATAAAACACGTAAAATATCTATACACTTTTTATGAACTTGATTACATCGGATGTTAGAGAATTTCCAACATCACCAAATTTGAGAACCAGCGAAAAATGGTCTTCATTCCGATAATGAATTCGGTTAAGACTACCATCAATATGAGCATCTAGAAGAGCAGAATGAAGTTTTGTAGTGTCTTGATCGAGATGAAAATCTCTCTCGGCTGAAATTAATAGTACTGATAGATTCAAGAGAGGGCACAGAGATCTGTTGTTGCTGTATGCATTATTAATAATATTTAGGGGGGAAGCTTGCTCCCAAATGCAAGGGTCTTCACCAAAAGCTGCTTCAACAAGGGAACGTCCCACAGGATTAGCGGCCAAACGTTTCAGATCATCTAAATTGAAAATTTGCATTGGTTGGAAATAAATGTAAAAATGGAGGCATTATTATCATTAAACTAGGTACTTACATATTCCACTTATGCCTACAAAGGCGCGTATGTTTGGAATAGAGTGTTCATTCATGCCTGCATTTTTTAGCCATTGGCTACAGGAGAGACAAAGGGAGGCTAAATGGGCACCAGCTGAATGACCAATTATGACTATTTTTTCTGGGTTACCCCCATAATTTTCAATATTGCTGTGTACCCATGCTATTGCTCCTTAAGACATTTAAGGTACTTGATAAAAATTTCAAATAATGTTTTAGCATACTCAAACTTACGTGCAACGTCATTAACCTGATCTGGATGCTTCGCTGCTGGAGCTAGGCGATATGAGATAATGACAGCAACTAGACCTTCAGAAGCACAAGCTTTCCCTATGTTACCGTATAATACGTCGGGAGCATAAGGATGACGCCTATCACCCTGATCAAATATAAAAATAACATTCCCTAAGAATCATTTTTAGAAATTATAAGTGGAAGAGCACAAGACCATTCAAATTGAATAAAAACATCGAATTATAGTGGAAATTACATGCGTGATATTTGCTTTACGATAAATTTCTATAGAACGCAGCACACATACTACCCTTGCCCAACTGCCACCATGGCAAAAGATAACCACGTCCTGTTTCTCCCTCGGAAAGCTCTTTGCTTGTATGTATATATCTAGTTCGTGCTTATGATTCGCCAACTGATCATTTCTGTAATAGCAAATATCACTAAAAATATAGTAACCGTTGGTACTTTTACTTGATAATACGCGAACGCATCTAATATTAAGTCTATGCAGCTCAAAATAACATTTGAAGATTCGAAAAGAATTGACGAATATTTTACTCGCTCGACTAGCAAAAGGAAAGATGGAATGATACATCGAAGAATACTTTTATATGGTCACTAAATGTATGTTACAAAGAACATTCTTCTACTGTTTCTAAAAGCATCGCAGACTACTGGTTATTTTATTCATGCTTTATCACACGAATTCATTTGCAGGACATACTGCCGACGTTATTTGTCTATCAAACTCGCATGATGCAAACATAGTTGCATCTGGAAGCGATGATAGTTCGATACGGTAAAAGGTGAACTTTGACGTACACAGAACAATCTATTTATTCCTGTTAATTTCCAGGATATGGGACCTACGACTTCAATCTTCGACATTCGAAATTCGAGATAGCTTTCGAGATTCAGTAACGAGCATAAGCTGGAATCCAACGTTAGCGAACCAATTATTTGCATCCTCTGAATCATATGTTTATGAATTTGACATTCGAAGTTATAGAGAACCAATTCGTTTGTATTCTGTAAATGAGGTAGGTAAATATCCTACAATAATTTTATTCCTTCTTGATATCAGCCTCACATTTTCATGCAGGATGAGATAAATAATTTAAGTATTCACGAAGGTGGAAAATTTCTTGCGTCTGCCGACGACTCAGGAGAAATCCAAATAATTGACATAATGCTCAATAAACGTCGCACTGCTCTTAAAAATGGACATGAAAACATCTGCAATATAGCTCTCTTCACACCAAATTCTTCTTGCCAACTTGTTTCTGGAGGTTTGGATAGGTGAGGCTTTTTATGCCTTTTTATACGAGTCTGAGTCTCAGGCTAGTGAACTTGCATATAAATTCATTTTAATGTGAAGTAAGAATTTAATAGAATAATTTAATAAATGCAGAACTGAGGATAAACAATTCTGCGCCAAATTCAATTCCATTCCATTCCATTTTTTTCTTTAGCAAAATAATATTACAGTTAGAGAATTTTCCAGGTTGATTTTTCCATAAGCTAAGATAATAATTTCCATTTTATGACTTCAAAATTGTCTTTCGTCAGCACAGTAATATTTAAATGAATTGAGTGACTGAAAGTAAATTATTTAAACATGTTTTTCCTTAGCCTCGATATTCTAAATGTCTTTGAGATCCTCAATATCTCTTTGTAAACCAGCAAAATCATTGTGTGGAACTGGAGAAAAGTTCGTACTGAAGAAAAAATTCAAATTAACACGCGTGCATCATTATCAAACTCTTTGCTGAATCCTCCTTTTGTGTTTTGCTTAAAATTTATGGCTGGTGGGAAATATTTGGTTGCTGGATTAGGAGATGGTTCCATCGCATTTTATGACTATCAAAGCTTGCAATTGCTAAACCGCTGCGATGGGCATAGAGCTGCAGTATGCTCTATTCATGAAGCAAGTTTTATCTCTGACCCTGATACATTTTTTTCTGCGAGCGCTGATAGAAGAGTGCTATTGTGGAGTGTAAGCAATATGCTTAATTCACGAAACGATGCAACAGTTGAGCCAGTGGAATGTATTGAAACAAGTCACAAAATAAACGCTATATGTGCATCCGGAAACTCAATTCTTGTAGCAGATACTAGTAGCTCCATCAAGATATACCAGAAGCAGGCATAACTTACTACCCGTGGAAATTGAAAATCCCGTGGAATATTATTGCAAGCATTTCAATAAAATTATATCACATCAATCACTATAATTAAATAAGGGAATATATTATTCTTAAAAGTCAAAATTCGAATACATTTTATACCCATCATGACATTGGTAAGAGGTAAGAATTATACCTCTGCCATTGGCATCGCATTATTACCACACCCTTCAAGAATATTCTCTGCAGTAAAATTTAAAATGATTACGAATTAAGAAATTATTCAAATATGATATAAATGGCATTACTATGGAGTTCACCTATACGGTTCACTACATCATCGACATAAGGCCTCTCTCTGGCTTCCTGGTTTAACATCCACTTGATTGTATTAATAAAATCATTAGAGAATCGGTTTTCTGTTGGCCAAGATATTGGGCCAAGTACACGTAAAAAACTACATTCTACAACCTAAGAAATAAAAAAACTGTCATTCCTCTAACAAAATAAATAAAAGTGATAATTTAGCCTACCGTTGGATTGCCAAAATTATGAAACTCGCATTCGAAAGGACTGTAACCATAGGCAAGAGCATAAAGTAAGCAACCTAATGACCAAACATCTGTTCTAGCATCAATAATTGCAGAGCTAGCAACGTCAAATAGCTCTGGTGCCCGGAATGAAATGGTTGAAAACTGAGAAGCCTCATCCTGTAGCAGTAATGCATCTGATCTACTTCGTACCACTGCAACAGAAATAATGACTGTACAGATCAATCATTAAAACAAATTTTCTTTAAAGAGGCAAATTTTACCTCGGTCAGCCAGAGCCATGCTGCCAAAGTCCATTAAAACTGGACAATTGTCGTTATGTAACATAATGTTTTCTATAGAAGAGCACAATACTCGGTCAAATTCACTATCTATTTGACGAATAAATTAATGCCAATACCCATATAAATATTTACCTGGCTTAATGTCCCTGTGGGCCAACGACGGTGTGAAACAGTGCAACTCACGGACACCTAAACAAACTCCACGAAAGATTTGAAGTATTTCTTTCTCAGAAACGAATCCTATCAGTGCATGAGAATCGATATAACTACGAAGTGTTCCGCCATCCAGGAAAGGAAAGAGCAGAAGCGCCGTTGTAACATCGCTTCTGTTATTAACTAAATCCCAATCATGAATGGGCATAAGGTTGGGATGACAAAATTTTAAATAAAACGCTATTTCTCGCTCAGCTAAGTCTTTTTGTTCTGTAGTCTGGCACAAGATCTAAGGAGAAATGAATCTGATGTCGATGACTTTGACTCTTCATGAAGAAAGGAGCAATATTCCAACAAACCTTTTTTAATGCATAAATTTTCCCAGTTCTAGTGTCCCGAGAAATATGTACGAAGCTAAATCCTCCTTCGGCGATGGGCTTGGCATCAACTGTAATCTTGGTACCTTTAGCGCTTAATAAAAACTGAGTGCGATTAGAAAATCGGACCGAATCGCGCATTGAACGTACTGTGCGCCTAATCGAGTTCCAGAGTTTTAGCATAAAATCTACCAAGATTGAAATAAACAAAGTAAACATAGTGGCGTAATAATACAATTCACATACACAATAAAAAATTTTATCAGGATGTGAAAAATTTCATCAGGGCGCAAAAATTTTTATTTGAAAAGTTCAGCTTTGTAGATACTGGGTGCAGATTTCCAGGTTACTTTTTTGGGTATTTATCACTTTTTCTTAATTTATGTAAATAGTTAGAGTGTCATAAAATTGCAATTACAGCCACTTTGGGTTCTTGAGCAAAATCTAACAGCATTCTATATATTGCTTACAATCTACACCGTTTACCGCCATTAGTGTGGACTACAACAATTGCAAACAAAATATATTTTTCGAAGAACCTGTGTTATTGTTGAACACATTAGCTAGGTTTAAGATTAACTAAAATAGTGTTGACCACATTGGCTAGATTAAATATTAGCTAAAATAGTGCTGACCACACTAATAAAAAATGCACTATTTTATCCAAATTAATGTTCAGTTTTTTTTGGATATACCACATTTCAGATATATACGGTTGTCAAATATATAGAGTACTGTCAGAAATTAACCCCTTAGGGAATTAATTATATTCTGTAGCTGTGGTATGTTGTTAGGAATTAACTTGTTAACAGTTAATTTGTGTTATAGCTGTGGAGTTCTGTGTTACGGCAAGTCATCTTTTTGC
>JAULBW010005998.1:0-17905 GCA_032358265.1 Vaucheria bursata | reverse complement strand
GAATTGTCATTAGCACACCTATGGAAATTGCAACCTTTATTTATGGAGCATAAGATGCAGCGAGATTCAGCTAGATTTGACAGAGAGCCAGTTTTAAGGACACTTTAAGAGGGTATACCGCAGGAGCTAGTGGGGATGTGTTTATTTGTTCGGTATTGTTTAACTGTTTACTCTTCTGAAGTTTTAAGAAACTAATATATGTTTTTTTAAAATCTTTTCTGCTTTTGCTGTCTAATCCTTTGCCATACATTGGCCTTTACCCCCCTACTTGCAGAGGTAGCTGTTTTTATTAAATAACTATACCTTTCTCCATACATCTTAACAACATATATGCTCCATTTGCTCTGAACAAATGAAAAAAGAGAAATACTAAGATTGTACAGGGAGAAAGCATAATGAAAAGTGAAGTTGAGCTGAAAGCAAATAAAAGAAAGAGGTGATAATGAAGTATATTATTATAAATACAAAAAGGAATAAAAATGACAATGTCTTAACAGCTATTTGATAGTTGAAACTTTCAATAGTTCAGAAATGAAAATTTGGTACTTTCAGTATTTATATATTAACTAAACCATACTTTTCAACACTATGCAAATATGAAATACCTGCATTTTCCCCATCAAATAGGTTTAGTAGTGTAAAAAAATTGATATAACAGCAAAACACAATTTTTTCTCATGTACCTACCACAAAACTTAGGTTAGTGCTTACAAAAAAAATGTGAATGAGTGAAAATTGCTTGAGTTCAAAACAAGATTTTAAGGTGTAATTTAACAAAATCTTTGGCATTTGGCACTGTTAAAAAATCTAAAACGTCCATGGGCTTTCACGCTTTACAATGTTTTAGGAGCTTTATTCTAATCATTGAAATAATAAATTTATAGACATATATAAACTTCCTTAGCCTGCATGTTCCAAAAATGACAAAACTAAATATTGGCTTATACAAATAATATGTCTTAATTTTTTAAATAGCAAAATAAACATGGTAAGTGGAGTAATTGATTTTTCAAAGAATATTATTATATCTTCCATCTGATTGGGGTTGCAAAAAAGATCTCAAGCTGCAAGAACTAAGTTCTCGACTATTGTCTAAGATGTAAAAAATTTTAATTTTGGTGGAAGATACTAAATTTTTTTATAGATTCGATTGATCTCATAGAGGAAACTTAGAATCTATATTACTATTACTTTGTTAGTATATGAAACTATCACACCAATAAAACAATAAGTCAAAGAGAAGATAAAAAGGAAAAGCATTAATAGTGCATAAAAGTAAATATAGCAGTTTGAGTTCATCAATACTATACGTATCCATTTGGCTACATAAGACGAGACATTATAGAAAACGAAAATTTGTGCTTCATATCAATAGAATGTATCTTGAAATAATGCTTGATTGTTCAAGTATAAATCAGGTATAGTTCACGGTTGAAGTTTGGATTGTACAGTATACGGTTTGTGTAACTCAAAAAGTATATAATCTATACTCCAACAGAGGATGTAAACAAATTGAGTATTTGATTCATATCCAAAACTTATTTCTTTTGATTTCTTGAAATTAGTTGTAGGAATTATTTTCCATTTTCAGAATAATTTTTATTGCTATGGTAAACACAGCTACAAAATTGTTGAATAGAACTGTGACGATATTTATGCATACCCGATAGTGCACATAGGAAACAAATATTTCCCTTTCACATTGTAATGTTGACTATTTTTCTATTTTCCATTTACAAAAAAATTGTCAAATTTATATCGTACATTTTCAACTCAAGAATACAAAAAGACTAATTAAAACAGTGCTCATTCTTTTTTTATACATCAACATTTCTAACACAGTTTACGAGACAAGAAGTAAATTCCGATGTCAACATAATGGACTTCTTGAAACAAAGAATAAGTACTTAGTCTGTTTCTGCATCGTATGTAAATGGCTTAATATTTTTTTAAATTATCTTTTCCGATGTAGAACAAACTGTGCAATGGCCCGCAATGCATCAGCTTTTGCTCCATATGGTTCAAGTACATTCAATGCCAGCTCTACAAGACGCTGTGCCTCTGAAGTAGCCCCATCTATTCCCATCAAATTTACATAAGTCACTTTCAAATCTGCTGCATCTTTTCGTGCCGTTTTTCCAAGTTGCTGAGTCGTTTGGGTGCAATCCAAAATATCATCCGCAATTTGAAAGGCAAGTCCAATATAATCACTAAATTTTTCCATGGCGGCCAAGTCTTCAGTCTTTGCACAGGCAATTATTGCCCCAGAAACACATGCTGCTTTAATTAGCGATCCAGTTTTGCGCTGATGTATCCATTGGAGTTGTTCTATGGTTATATCGTCTCTTCCTTGTAGAGCCAATTCCATAGCTTGTCCGCCAGCTATACCTCCCTTCAGTTTCAAAATGCATTAAACTCATAAACTAAATAACATTGCAGTAAACTTTGAATGAAATCAATTTGTCCGGACCAGCACATTAATTCATATATCTGATAATCCGAAGCTGAAGTTGGGCATGATGCGACTTTCTGTTCATTTGTTACAAGTGAAGATTCATTTAAAGGTAATGTGTAGAATTCGAAGTTTACTTGTATGAAATGTTGAACATCTTAAGCACATGTTATTGTAAAGAATGGTATGTTCTTGAATAAGGTGAATCCCAGGAGCTATAGTTTAGAACTTAATGCTAAAATTAGTTTATAAAGACCTAGATTAAAATGTGACTTAATTATAAAAATTCAATCTTATAGCAAAATCGAACATTTTAATTATTCCATATTATCATTGAAATTCAAAGTCTGAGTTAAATTTAACACCGTTGACTTGATTCAAATTGACTTATCCGAACCTTAATATATGCATTTGCAGATACCAGATCAATCAATAATAATTTAATCTAGCTTATTCTGAGTCAAGAGATACAAATACCACAGCAATATAATTCAACAAGTTTAGAAAAATAATAGCTTTGAGAAGAAAAGAAATATAGCTGGTTGACTGATAATATTAAGGGAAATATGTACACCTAGCAGCTTCGAAATTATGGGTAATTGATATGTAGTTGATGGTGATGCGTTGCTGAAGTTTATCATCAAAGTACGATTTGTATTCGAGATGTTGTACTAGACTTAAAATGTCCTAAATACAGTCGATAATATTTTTCTCGAACGATTTCAATTTAGTTTTCTGAATTTCCAAAAGTCAATAAAAAAGTGCATTTTTACCTCATTACATAATTCTCCAATCTTTAAAATAATGTCAATAACTGTTTGAGCTGGAATACCTACAAAACAGAAAAAATTTCTTAGACACATTATTACTCAAAGTTGAGCTCCCAAACATTATACGTCGATTTGTATCCAAACGAATAACTTTGAAATGACAATATTCAACCAATATTTGTTGGTGCTCATTTTTTAGTCAAAGTCACAGTTAAATAAATGTTTCATGTAGTTTTCATTATTTCCGCCAATCCAATTTCAGCCTGATAAAATAGCTTCAATTTTTAAAAATTATTTTGCCATGCGGTAGATCATAAGTTCGTACTACTATACTGATGAGCACACTCCTGCTGATATAGGCATATATACGTATGTACTGTTATAGCCATGTCAATCAGCATATAAGTATATATACAATAAAGTTAAAAGAATCATAGTATATACGAATAAGTAGTACCTGTGCATTATATACTCTTTAGTGGTGGCACTACTGTACATGATTAATAAATAATACTTTTGCAATAAACATTCAGTTATTTGGATAGCACTGGTGCAAATACTGCGTGTGCGTGAATACTTGTTCATATTCTTTTTTCTGTCCATGTGATACTATAAAGGACAAATTTAGTTCTGTAGTATCGACTTGAATCTTTACGATAGTTCTCTTTACTGACCATTTGAATGTTTGGCAATAAACTCGAATGACTTAGACAATAATGCATCCCCTGCTAAAATTGCAACTGCTTCGCCGTAAACCTTGTGATTAGCTGGCATTCCTCTTCTAACATCGGCATTATCCATTGATGGCAAATCATCATGAATTAAACTCATTGCGTGAATCATTTCTAGGGAAATAGCTGTTGGCATAGCAAGATTTTTGTTCCCTCCAAACAACTCGCAGGTAGCGATGCAGATGATGGGACACATGCGCTTGCCTTTGGACATCAGAGAATATACCATAGATTCGCAAAGCTGCCATCTCACAGAAATCAATAACCATATCGGATACAAAAAAAGTAATACCTTATTGAATATTGATAAATTTGTTAATTTAGTTGGACAGACACCTTCTTATTGTTGAAACCAGGTACAATTGCCGCCGAAAGTTCTCGATCAATAATTTTCTTTTCATCGGAAAGATATCTACTACGGTAAATGAATATCAACCTCACAGCGAATGAATATTATATCTAACAAGTGTTGCATACTTCTCTATCGGAAAAAGACTTCCAGTAGCGCTTGAAAATAATTGAGATACGCGGAAACGAATTGATGATTGGCAAAATTTTATCTTCAGGAGTGAAGGAGAAATAATTTGAAATGTCGACGTAGGTAAGATCAGAGCCATGAGATAACTAGAGTTCACGGCGAAGATTTGCATTATTTTCTGTAGCTGTTGTCAACATGAACGTGATTAACTAAATTGCATTGGATTTCTGACATTTTTTTAAGCGTTTTTATTCCATACAAAATCCGAAAGTATTTGTAATTGCCTACAGCAATAGATTCCTAAGCCGATCCCAACTTCATGATAGATTTTTCATATCACTAGAACTACTATACTTGATTCTTCTTGTAACCGAGTGCTACACAATCAAAAATCAAATTTTTCTAGACTATCGAATATGTGTTGCGAGATTGTAAATTGAGTTAGGCTAGTAGAAATGAAGCACAAGAAACCTATTTTATATTTTAAGCTTGCAATATTCTAGTTTGTTTAACATTAGTTAGCCAACAGTACGATGCAAAACAAGCTAAAGCATCATCCTAATTAAAAAGAGAATAAAAAATCTATAAAGAGAGAAATCAATGGAAAATGTACGTCAACAATACATTTGAAAGATTTGGAAAAAATGATTGCAAAAAATACTAAGTCTGCTCATGCTAAGATATATTTATTCGACCTCCAAATTTCAAATCCAGTACTAAACAGTGCATACTGTAAAGAGTGATTATCAGAGCTTTTCTAAGGTACATTTATCTTGGGATGTAAACTTGGAAGGGATAACAAAAATAGCTAGTTTTTTTGATATCATAGTAAACAGAAAGAATAAAGCAATGAAATTAAGTATCATATAACTCTACAATACGCTACTGTATTCGAATTTTCTTTATTTTAGTCCATTAAGTTGGTGGTTTTCATTTGGTTCATTATGCAACCTTTTAGTTTTGAGGGCCTTCCTTCCAATTTCAAAAGATACTCCCAAAAGCTGGGTAACAAGTTACAACTTGTTTCACAAAAATGAATCTGGTAATGGACTTGAATCAGTTTAAGAATAAGAAATTTTTTCAACAAAGTAATGTGATCAATCCAATAATCATAAAATATAATGAATTTTGCAAAGTTCCAGTTTTTCATACTTTAGTTGATTACTGTTTATGTCCATTACTTAACTTTAAATTCTATAGTTGTTGCTATATCAGATGAAACTTTTTCACCTCTTTAAACACTATGTATAGCACTCAAGTACTTTAACTGTTAAGTATTAGCATAAAATCTGTAAGGAACCACTATGCACCTCTAGACATAAACCAGACGGATAGTGACAGTTTGGATCATCTGTACAATTCAACTTAACCATACGGAATAGTTATGTATTAAGTCGTCGTAATTTCAATCACAATTTTCTGATAAGTAAGGTTATGTTGCAAAAAGAATTACTCTTTGCAACACTAATAAATAATACATGCTGATATTTATGTTATGTGTTGTTGAGTAATTGCTTCTCTACTTTGCAAATAGACATAGTTCTAACACAGTCATAAATATAACATGCCAACATATTGTCATTGGAAATCCATACCATGTGCAAAACTTTGTACTGAAACATTGGGACTGCTTTACCAATCTGAGATGCAAGTTCTACTTCACATTGGTCAACAAGGCTGTTTTATTGGTTATACATAAAACTGTTTCAACTTCTTTTAGAAATAAAAAAGATTTTTTCTCTAGTTATAATATTAAGAATAGTAACTTAGAAACTTATTTATCAATAGCCAGTTCAATAGCAAGATGAAAATTGACATTTTTTATATTTCTGGAAACAAAACTGTATGTGAGAATGATAAATATGCTGCAATTTGTTGCTGGATTGATGGAGGTAATTTATGTTAGTAAGGTTTGGGCATCAGTGTAGGTGTAATCAAAGACTTCTCAAGATGCCAGAAATTTTGTAGGTGTACAAAAAATAGAAATAAACTTGCAATGAACTGGCAAAAATAAATCTTAATAGATTTTATATCAAACTCTATTTTATTCATAAAGTTGCCAAAACATATTAGAAGTCCCATTTAAAACTTCATAGTGCTTTCAAAATGTTCACAACATAACATAAACATTTCCATGATTTTTAGCCTTTGAGGCTCATTTAAGCAATTAAAACTTGTCTCTCACATCCAAAGCCAATGAAAAATTCATTCCCTCAATTGAACCACACTTCACCATAGATGTACAATGAAATGTGCACACCTGCTATTTAAATGTGCACTATGTGCTATAGTTGAAGTTATAATCTTAACCACTTTATTTTTGTAAAGTAAGTAATATACAATTATGTTTTAAGGTAATTGGTTATTAAAACTGAAAATAAGCCCTTATAGTTGGCTATCATTTATATTGTAGTGAATGTCAGTATTTTGTATTGTGCAAGTGCAGCTTTACATATATACATGTATGTGTCAGGATATATAACGGTCTTACCATCTCTATAAACTATTGCGGCACAACTGCTCAATTAGGTTTGCCTATATTTGCCAACCTTTTCCTGTTTACCCGTGTTTGCCTATTTTTCAGTCATGTTTTGTCTATGATTTTTCTCACCTTTTGCCTCTTTTACTACATTGCACCTATTATTCCAACTGTGCCTTTTTACCAATCCTTCATGTCAACACTTTTGTTGTGACCATTAAATGAATTCAGTTGTTCTACACCCTCACATAATGCCACGTGTCATGTTCCTTCTGGTTCTGTAGAAACTTCTTCACATTTTTTCTGCCTACGCATGTTCTATGTCATACAACCATTTCAATAATGATCAGATTCTTAAATCCTGCTTTACAATTTGTCACAATACTTCAAACTCCACCTCCAGCCAATAGGATATTATTCTAGAATTGTCATCAATATCATAACTACTTTGTTCAGCCTATCTTTTGATTACTCTGCTTTGCTTCCACCAAAGTTAATTTCAAGGGACACTTTAGTTAATTCTAGAATAATCACAAGCTTGATAATGAAAAATTATGGGTTTTTTTATGAAGTAAATGATTCAGCTATATTCAGTAAGATTCTATGGAGAACCAGTTTTAAGGGCACTTCTAGAGAGCATACTGCAGGGAGTATACTGCAGGAATTAGCGGGGACCTGTTTGTTCATTCAGTCATATATTTTTGTTTACTCTTGACAAGTTTAATAAAATTTTTTACTTTAATTTGATATTTTTTCTTTGCTATGTTTGCCTTCTGCTATACATTGGACTTTACCCCCTCTACTGAGCCTCATTATCCATATAAAAATATACACTAGTACATTTTATTATTATATCTTTCTTCTTTGATTCCAATAATAACTGAGTGATAATAAGCAAAACTGAACAGATTTGTTTTTCATTATATTAGAACTGAACCTGCATCAAAAAGTGGAATGTAAAGATATGTACACATTACGTACGTGAAGAAATCCAGCAGGCAATATGATTATCTGATTATACTGTTTTTTTCATTTGGCATACCCACTTTCAGCCTGAATGCTAGTTGTTAGGTATGAATGAATTAAATCAATACAAACTATAACATTGTCCTGAATCAGAATAACAACTTGCTTGCTTATGAATATAAGAAGTTATAATTATTTTAACTTCTGTTTTTTGCAAGTAATCTTTATTTTGTATTCTCGATAATGGGGAAAAGTTGATAATAAATAAATATGAAAGAAAATTGTTTAAAAGTAGTGAAGAAAATTAATTCAACAAAAAAGTTAAAATGCACCTAAAAGCTATGCAAAGCTGGAGCGATATGAGTGCAAAGTATAAATAAAGGTCTGAAAATGGGTAAATTGCACCAATATGTTTTGTTACATAGAAATCAACAAAAAAAAGCAGTCAATCAAAATTGAAAAAAATGATAGAATACTACAGTTCCAATGAAGAAGGAATGCCATGCTCATACAATTTTTGGTCAAGTTCAAAAAATGGCAGCATAAAGTGAGAATACATTTGCTGAGAAAAGTATAAAAAGAGCAATCATTTGTTTTGTAAAAATAAAATATGAGAGGAGTAATTACATTATTATAGCTTACAGCTAAGAGTTTAGTAGCTTATATTGTGCCCTGAACATAACAAATGAGACATGCATAATTATATACTGGAATTGTTTTGGAAAATACTTTCATGACAGAAAGTGTAAAAGAAATTTATCTGTTCTTTACATTGCAAATATTTCCTTAGTATTAGAAAATGTGTTAACAATTACAATTATGAAGTGCATTTGATTCTTTTACTTAATTCATATTTCAAGAGCAAATCAAAATATTTGTATTAAGTTAAAATTTAAGTATGTATCATATTTAGGCACTCAATTTCATGTCTTCTACAATTTGTTGTGTGCTTGTAGTTGCCAATATTCTTCCAAATTATGTTGTTTTTCCAGCATTTTTTCTGGTATTTTTTTTATTGGACTTGCTTTGCAAAAACGCCAATTCATAGAAAATTGAAGGTCAAATTTGTCTCAATTAAATAAGTTTGTGCTAAGATGCAAGGGAGAAAAAGTTAAAGAGACAAGAAAGAATAGATCTAGGAAAGTTAAAACAATGGAGATTGACCAACAAGAACAAGAGCAATAAGTGAATGAAAAAAAACAAGTATATTAACTTTTATGTGTGTGTTATATGTTTGCGCTTGTTTTCACTAATAAATGACAATATAAACATGGAATATATAAAAAAAGAGTTTATTACTAGCTTAAACTTGATAGCTAGATTCATTCTTATTGGCTGATTTGTGAAGCATCATCAAGTACATGCAAAACACAAATTCCCATTTGCTGATTTTTGGAGAGTCATAGAAAAATATTGAAAAGAACATACAATGTTAAACATTTTAAAACTTTTGAATCTAAAGAGTAGTTATAGTCAGCAATTTGTGAATTATTGTATAAATAGAGGAAAAATATTTAAAATGCTAATTTTTTTGTAATTATTTGTACAAATTTAAATATAATTTAGTACAAATTTAGTAAAAAGAGTAAAAAACTAAGCTAAAAATTCCAAGTAAGTCCTGAAGTTTGTTTAGTTTCAATCTACTTTTAAGTTTAAAAAGGATTGCCAACAATGTTGAAATTGTCAGAATATGTATAAAAGTACACACCACATTCTGACTTGCAAAAAGATTCTTTCAATATGATATGCACTTTCAGAAAATTCCACACAAAATCTTTGGAAATATCTTTTCCAGATTCCAATATCTTTGCCTCTGGTAATATTCCCTTAGTTCACTCTCTGGATGAGATAAAAATTCTGCAAAACTCATAATCTTGATCATATCTCTTTCTAAAGTCTTGCAGTACTGCTACTTTGCATTGTGTTTATGGTGGAGTGTACTTTTACTTCTAGAAAAGTTGCTATTCTGCATTGCACTAATTTCATTGTTTTTTTCATGCATCTTTATACAGTTGCTTTGCTTCTGTTGTTTTGCTGATATCTTATTCATGGAAATATGTAACCAGCTAAGTCTTTTTTACAAATGGCAAAGTGTTAGGAATGTAATGCAACATAAACACAAAAAATCTGTGACAGAGTTTGTATATTATTTCATCCTAAATTGTGTTCATAGAAATGAGGTAGCTTTATTATCGCAGCAAAATATCATTCACTGAAACTTGTTCTTATGTTCTAAACTTGAGCTTGTTCTCATAATCTAAACTAAAAATTCAACATAGTACCAGGAGAAATGTATTGCAGCTACAGAATAGGATTATCTCCCTTAGGGGTTAATTCCTGACACAAAGCCATTAACAATGTAATGATGAAAGTTTTCAGTTGAAACTGCGTAAAAATGTCAAGCATTTTTTCTAAAAGCTGTATTTGTACTAATTTATTACAAATTCATGATTTTATAAAGTCAGAATTGATAAAGTTTAAGTTTTGAAAAGCTATTGATATTGTTTTAACACCTGTTTTGCGAATAAAGTGTCTGAACATACTATTCATCTCTTCAAAACTCTATGCCAACAAAATTAAAGTTACATAAAATATTTCTTTGAAGAAAATTTAAATAGCCAATTCTAAATTTCTGGGGAGATAACTGCATCATTTTTTTCTGTAACAGTTTTATGTATTTTATCAAAATTGCTGTATTCTGTGTATTATCTTTTTCATATATTTGGCCTTGCCAAATTATCATTTATTTGAAAAAAAAAGAATTTAGATCTCATAAATTGAAACAAAAAAATGTACTGTGGCAGTGTTCGTGCTGCACATAAAATTAATTCATCTTGAGTTATCATCCTAGCACCTACGCGTAATCTTGCCAAGTCAATTTCAAAGACTTTTCTTATTGTACAATAGATTGTGTTTTTAAAAATCAGCATGTTATATCCCTAGGAAAATCTTTTAGATGCAAAACTCCTTGCAGATTTTTTACAGATGATTTTACTAAAATATACATTTGTCTTGGTAAAAGTGAATGCTTTATGTGATGAAATTGATAATAAATATTTTTGGTTAAGCTTAAATTGAATATTGAATCTTAAAACAGCTCATGTGAAGGTTAACAGAAGTACCCAAATGTCTCAATGAGAAAGTAGTTTTTTGAAAAGATAAAAGTATATGACTACTAGTACCTATCTAACCCTGGCGTGTCTGTGTGAAGTATTAATGCTTCATGCGATGGCCTAATTACATACCATACCTATTCCCTATTTGAGTTTCTCCATACCAATTGCTGACCTTCGAGTCATGCTATGAAGCATATAAGCCTAACCATTGCAACTAAGTTCTTTCCATATTCACTTTTTCTTGATGAAAATTTAAGGCAACCATGCAGGAGTACATGCCATGGAAAATTTACTTCTTGAATGCACCAAGAGCATTGTCATAATGAACGTCAAGTCATCGGATAACATTTCTTTGTTTACGAGTAATAAAAAAAGTACAAAAAAATAAAATTGAAAATTTTCAAGAACACAGTAAAGTCCATTCGACCCAAATTGTACCTTTAAAGGCAAGGAGCAAAGGAAAACGCAAAAGGCAAGTCAAACAGCAAATGCCCGTTTATGTAATGACTAAGGTTGATTTTCACACGATTCCTATGTTAAGGATCCTAAAGCTTGGAAAACTTATCACTGCATTCTCCTTATCGGGAGCATTCATTTTGACAAGTGAAAGACTAGCAGCATCTTCAAGAGTTCAAGTGTATCGCACTCAATCTCACTTTCTTCACACGGATAAAATGAGTTCAGACGAAGTTAAGAGCGCTCAGCTGGCCAAGAAACCGAGCATAGACGCTATAACGCTGTTTGACAAAATAGTGCTGAAGCAAATACCGGCTGATATAATATATGAAGATGATCTTTGCCTAGCCTTTAATGACATAAAGTAATAACACTTTATTCTCTACGTTGAAATGTTAATTATTTGACGTTTTTTTTTCCATTTATTGCTATCAATGTTATGTATAATTCTAAGATGTGTTTATAGCTTCTTTAAATTCTGAATTTTATTGACTACCAGCCCTCAAGCGCCAGTTCATTTTCTGGTGATCCCTAAAAATAAATTTGGACTTAGCCAATTAAGCGATGCAACTGAAGATAGCAAGGTAAATTATATATAATTATAAATAAATAGGATCCGGAGATAACGATAGTATTACAATATTAATTTAGATATGAACGAAAATTTTCGTCGATATTTTATGGACTCAGAATAAATGAATTTTACACTAAATCTGGATATCAATCGTTTAAAATATCTTTGGCTTAATTTCATTTTTTGCAACAATTTCAAATCAAAATTTTTTGAACTTCCAAGAAATGTTCATTTTATTCACTTATCTGCTCAACAGAACTAATTTTGAAGTACTGAATGCTTTCTCAGCTGAAAAATTCAGAAAATATAATATTTTTGCACATATAAAATTAATATACATAGCATTAATCAACACAAAAATCAATTTTTATTTTTGTGCATCATATTTTTTTGGTCATCTTTTTGAATCTTTTCAAATAATGCATCAAGTAGAGCACTAGCTATAACCTTTTTTCATTGCGAGAAAGTTTTTTTGAACTGAAAGGTGCTAATTATAAAAAGTTCAATTTTTTAGTATATCTTTATATATTTACATGGCCATCAAAATTTCGCTGCAAATCCATTGCAACTGCTGTCTTCTGCTTCATTTTTCTACTAGCAAATCATTGTGGCACATCGAAAAAAGCCTTTTGAGGGTGGAAAAATTTTCTGTTAAACTGGCTTAAGCTAATTGAACTTAGTCAAAAAATGGAAAATTGTAAAGTTTGGCAGCTTAAACCTCCCAAATGTTTTACCAGAAAGAATTTGACAGAGGACAGAAATGCATCGTATTGATATCAATCAGAGAAACAATGATATCCATGCTGTCCCCAGAATTATATTTAAAGTGAAAAGTCTAATTAAAAAGACAGCTACTACACTTAAATGTTTGAGATAAATGTGCACAGTAGTACAGGTGTGATGTCTCGTTTTATGAAGTAATTCCGGGGACAAGACAGGAGGGCAAATTTATGAATCTGCAGTTCCAGTAGTCCTTCTGGTATTCTTCTAGTTTTTTTGCTAATATTTTTCTTAAAATATTTTTCTGAAACTAGGAGTAGCAGTATAAAAATTGAATCTTATGCCTGTTATAGATGTGGGGCTAAATAAGTTTTGAAAATTTCAAATGGTGAATCAAGATGTTATCAATTGCATTCGAGAAAATATTACTTGTTGATGTGTTGTTACCTTATTGCCATAATTTTCTTGAACTGTAATTTGTTTTCCTACTTGCATTTTGCCTTTTTGTGCTTTTGCATTTAAGCTACACAATCATTTGTTTCTTATTTAGCCACTCTTAGGTCATCTTATGTACGTATCCCAGCTTGTGGCAAAGCAACAAGGCCTGCACAATGGATTTCGTGTGGTGATCAATGATGGCAAAGAAGGATGCCAGAGTGTGTATCACATACATTTACATGTCCTTGGTGGAAAGCAGCTTGGATGGCCACCTTGCTAGGGCGTATGTTTCATACTTTTTTGCGTAATGCATTAATGAACAACCATATTTTGTGTTGATAGTGTAGTTTAAGTTAAAATATATATGATACTCTAGTTTATAATGCTTTACTTTTGACAATGCAAATCACATACGTTTATTGCATTCTTATAAGAGCATATTATGAACCAATATCTCAACAAGCAGAACTGTAGAGACTGTAAATACACTATTTTTTTGCATGTAAACAAGAGGCAATGAAACGATGTAGATCATTTGTATAAAATCAAATGTTACAGATTGAAGCAGGTCAGAAAAAGTAAAATATATGTCAACTAATTTGTTCAGAGATTGTAGTTTAAAATATGATTTTTCAAATGACTTGTCTGTGCTAGGTAAATGGAAATATTTACATTTTCTAAAATATTTCTATGTACATCAGTTGTACACGATAGAAAAAAACGGAAAGCATTTAAAACACACGCTACAAGTAAGAAGTTGACAGAAATATTAACCTCTTCGTATTTGTATCATTGGCAAAGTGATGGGAGTCATTATTTAAACTAAATTAAAAAATCAAGGGAAGGATAGCTGTAAGGAAACAAAAGCCAGTAACATTCTGAAATGTTTGACTATTTCAACATCAATAATTCTCTGCAGTAATTTAAAAAATAAGTTGCTTAAGTACAGCATTTCACGTGGCAATTCGAACTGGCTACTCTCTAGGATGCTTGAAATTCATAATTTTTGCCTTTACTAAACCTTTACCTTATTATATTATATATTTTTAATGTTTACAACATCTTTTTGAATTATTTTTTCTTTAAGCACATCTTATTTTTACAGTTTCTAGTTTAAAAAAGAAACAATGATTTTTTTGGCAAGTGCAATGACAGTTGCTATTAGCTTAGCCCATTTTGGGATTTGTTTACAGCATATGTATCATTCTTTATACTAGATTGGATTTAAAATAGATGAAATAGTCTACATATAGTTGTTCAGCATTAATTTGTATGTGAATAATCACTTAATTTTTACATCATTACGACACATAAATTTGACTTGCTGCATTGCACCCAACTTAGACACTCTGACAACAGAATATTATTTTCTTCATAGAAATTAATATAACTAATTAACCAGCGATTGTGGCAACAATCTATTTTGCCAAAATGAAGATTTTTTTCTGTAATTATCATTATGAATAAAATTCTTTCCCTAACATACTGCTTGGTTCCATATTTAAAACAGTAATTGTATAATTAAAGTTCTCTAAAAAATCAATCTGTACAAGATTAAAATACTAACAGTTCATCATATTTTCAATATTTTTCATATTTCAAGGATTATCTAGAACCACTAATTTACTCAAAAATAGTTGTTGGTATGAAAGTATATGTCATAAATATTCACTAGATACAAATTATGCAAGATCCTACGATTTAGGCGAAAATACAATAGAAAAAGAAAAAGAAAATTTGCATTATTAAGCTGTTGCAAACTTATGTAAGTCTATTTATCAAACCCAGGGAAATGGTTTGTCCGTAAGGCTATCCTGTACCAGCATTCCCATAATTGCTACCTGCAAAAAGAATAAGTAGGGTAAAATGAATACTGGGTACAATTTTATAATTTTCCGAATTAAAGAGTATCGTGTAGAAATATTCTTACTCATCAGAAATAATCTTTAGTTAAAAGTATAAAAAAAATTTATTCACCATTGCAAGGCGGCCATTGTTTAACTCTTTGTTCAACTTATCGGCACGGACAGTAGGATCAGAGTATCGCTTCCAGTTGAGGAAACCAGGTGCAATATCACCAGGTTCACGATCTTGTGTCTGCCAGAAGACCCAAAGTTCTAGGGCGCCGATGAAGGCAAATACTTGAACAAGTCCAGCCTGAGGTACTGTTGATAATGCTTCAGTACCAGGTTTGCCATCAGGGAATAGCTTGAAATAGTAAGGAACAATGTATCCGATTGTTGCAAGCATGGCGATTCGGCCGTGCTTTATTTCAACTTGTCTCCATCGTCGATCGACGCCATCGATGTTCTGAAAGTATTTAGAGAGAGCACATTTTAAATAGCAAATTCAAGCAAATGCAAGGTGTCTACAGGCTGCTCTTTACCTTGCTGAAGCCCAAAGGATCCCAGTATCCCATCGGCTGATAATTGAGAGAGGAAAAATAGATCAAATATTTTTCCTAGAAAAAAAAGCGTTATAGAAACAATGGATCTTACCTTTGTTACACCGAGTTCATCGGAAGACATCCGAAGAGATGAGGCGCTACACAATTAATTAGAGAAGAGTTAAACTTGAGCCAATTTACGATATGATAGAACAAGGCCATACAATTTTAATACATTAGAAGCTTATACCTGACGCATGCCGATTTCAGTGCCGAACCATGGAACGCAGTTGGCGATTGAAATGCAGCAGCACCACAGAGAGTAGCGACAAAAGATGCAACTGCAGAGACCTGCAAGTTAGAAATCTATGCTTGAGTTTCACAGCAAAAGAATATTCATAGTATGCCACACAATCACAGACCTTCATGACTCTAATGTATCAAAGTGTATTAATAGACTATTCAATAGTATTTCATGAACAAAAGAAGAAACACTATCGCTCATTTATTGAAACAATATCCATCGATTTGTTAAGTTCAAACATAATCGTCAATTAGAATGTTGTGATCGACTCGGGTCTACTGATTATTCACACGGAACAGTTTAAGACCCATCGAAGTGTTGACAGTTAATAACCTGTACACTGAAAGATCAAACAACGGTGCATCTACCTGAAAGGCCGAATACAATTATGCCTAAAGAATCATTTGGAAAATAATATATTTCAACAATTATTTTACTATTTAATTGTTACAAAGCAGTCAGTAAGTGTGAAGAATGTTCAAAAGCCATATTCCCTTTTAAGGATATTTATCAATAATGTGCAGCAGATATTGTTTTACAGCACTTGCCATCGAAAAAATTATTGTACAACAGAAAAACTTTTCAATTGTACAAGGACAATGCACATTCTATCTGTTCTTTTGACTCTCAGACAAACTGTGTGCACTATTTGGTGCTGACCATGATTAAGATTAGAGAGTAAAACTTTTAACCCATAAGATTTTGGAAATTGATGAAAAATTTAACTCGTCTTTCATGTAAATACTATAGAAGTGCAAAACTTATAAAATGCAAAAATCTATTACAAGTTTATAATGAATTTTGCTTTTTGTTAGAAACATGAAACGCAACAGAACACACGAAACTGCGACAGAAATGTACATATTTATCATGAACTAATTGTGTTGATAGAAGTGAGCTAACTCAATCAACACAACAAATTACTTAACCCTACTGGCATCTATGCAACCAATTTACTTGGAACGTCATAAATGAAAACTGACCGCAGCTATAAAAAAAAATTAACCTCTAAGGGAGTTAATTCCTAACACTTTCTCAGATTAAATCAATGTATAAATGAAAACTTGCACAGACAATCGAACCAAAAATTACTATCTCAACATTGTTTTTTATCTGTTTTTCTGCAAAATATTTTCCATTAGCAGTAGCAAAAAATTACAGACTAAATTGCATTGGTGCGGTAAATATTTCAACTTGTAACATTGTACTTGTTTAATGTAGATGATCCATTGTGCCCATAAACTCTTCCAAAGCACTAACACCAAAACACTGTTTCAGATTCAAAGAGGATCAATATTGCCAAATGCTCATAGCTGTTAGGGGATTTAGCGATTTTGTTTATCATTAGTAGTATGTTCAAAGCAGCTCTGCATGGATGTGCACCAGAATTGTAACAAGGAAATTGGCATCTGTAGAATTCATTGATCATAAAGGTTTGCATGCTAACTTGGTACTTTAAAATCTGCATGAAGGTACCCACAAGGATTCATAAGGCATATCTTAAATGCCATCATCACTATAAAAATATCATCCTATAAGACTTTATTAATTTCTATAGAGTTTGAATTTATAATGCAATATAGAGAAAATGATGTAACAGAAAGTCTAGTAAGTAGGCAAAGATGATTACTTATCCTAACGCAATTTTGAGGATGGCACAACTTTCTGCATTCCAGGATGAAAATTTATGCTCTTTTCAGAGATTAAAAAATTAGTTCAATGACTGATGGATACACTTTCAAAGCCGATCTAGCAAGGATTGATGATATAGTTGAATCATTATTGAAATGAATACAATGTGTTTTGAATAATTTTTCAACTGTCCTAGAAGTCATAAAAAACTCACTGGTCAGATATAATTTTAAATGTGGTTTCTAGGGTTAGGAAAACTTTATGAAAATACATTTATTAACCTTTAATCTTTGTCCTTACTCATTATTACACTTGCATTTTGAAGGTGTCAGGATACTTGCTGGTCCTGCTACTGCTTTAAGTTGCTACAGCATAACTGCTCGACTATGTTTGTAAATGTTCG
>JAULBW010005987.1:0-17909 GCA_032358265.1 Vaucheria bursata | reverse complement strand
CATATTAGACGAATTAAGTCGATAGAGTCACAGTTCAATAACAGATCACGGCGAAACAGATCAGATCCTGACAATTTTCCTTAAAGCTAGTCTCTTATATTGATTATTTTACATAAACTAAAAATTCTGGCCTGATTTTATTATTTAATTAGAAGATTGACAAGAAAAGTCATTAACATAACATGGGTAAAGTTTCTAGGAATAAGAAGAAAATGGTAAGAACACCATTTAAACAGCCATGTAAAATAATATACATGCTACTTGCATGGAATATTTGTAAAACTCAAAAGAAATGGGAGCAAAGAGATCAATAGGGTTAGAATATGAAAAAGTTGCTGCTCTGAATATATTTCAACAACTATCAAACAAAATATATACTTCAATAGAGTCGAAAATGATATGACCAATTGAATGCTAAATCTAAATCCATTTGTACACAAAATGTTTGAAAATATGTCATGATTTCAGAAAGTAATGAAGAGATATTGCATTGTGCACCACGTCAAAAACTCCTTTGAAAAGCTGGACGTAACCTTCACTGTTTACTGTGTGCTATATTTGCAACTTGTGTTTGGAGAAAAAGCAGCTTGCTCATCATAGCTCACAGTCATATCACATTTTGAAGAAGGCAATTCAAAGCAATGCAGCATAACAATGCATATACTGAAACTTCTTTGACTACCAACAAAAAAATAATTGAAAATTCATATGCTCTCCTGGTAATGATTGTATTGCAAATGTTTTAAGTACTTAAATATGATCCATTAATAGAATGCGTTGCACAGTTATAGAATCTTACTGCAAACTGCCATTCCTCTAAAATATGAACTCATAGATATGAAAAATTCATAGACGGTTGAACTAAACCAGCATAACTAGTGGTAGTCTGACATAACTATTCCACTAATGATAACAGCATATTGTCTATTTTTCAATGTCGCAAAGTTCATATTGTATTTACAGAATTCCAACAACCAATTAGAAAGCAGAGTCACATAAAAGCTGACAAGCTTGTTAACCTCAGAAACATGTTAGTGTATGATGGTATTACCATTTAGTAACTTAGTAAGGCCCATTAATTAAGCTCCTCACAAATGGCTTTTGATTCAGGTTAGAATTTAAGGTCAATGGGGCTACAATGTAATGCGTAGCCTGAAGCTTAGAAAATATTCAATTATAACAAACAAATAAAAGAGAAATAAATAGTTTTAAGTATTTATCCGTTATGAACAATGAGTTTTTTCTATAAAACCTTTTTTACCAGAAGTTATGTCAATTCAAATTGCATGAATTATCAATGCTGGAATAAATAAAGGTATGACATGAGTTTACAGGAAAAAGTTAATTCATTCATTATTAATCTTTATCCTTTTTTTAAAAAGCAGTCGTTTGGTATTTTAATTCAAAATATTTAGAAAAATGTGTTAAAAGTTATGGTGTAGTATGCATGTACAGATTTGATAAAGTACAAGAAATATGTCAAACTGTTAGGAATTAAGTAGATTTAGTTGCACGGGTTTGAACCAAGCAATGGTTTTTAACTTTCCCAGTACTGGGACAAATGCATTGTTGTATGTTTTGCAGTAAATACTCGCAATTAGTACTACATCAATAATAGTAGCAGTAGTAGTCCGGGTGTTAGGATAATTCGACTTAATTCGTGTAGTATATTTTGTATTTTGCTGTTTCCGCTCAGTGGCGGAAACAGCAACATTAAATAATACGTGTTTCCTATTGACCTTTTCTTGTTTCGTGCTGAAATTCTTTGCGGATATTTGGAATTTTGTCCTTGTTCTGGGTATATTCTTGCCGGATTAGCTCTGGCCCTTTTGCTTCAACACGTTTAATCAACCAGTTCCTGACACAAACTATTTCTATTAGAACAACAGATAATTTTTGTTTGACTGGTTTTGGTCAAATTTACCCAAGTTTACATTGTAATTTTTTTAATATAATCTCTATTTTTGATATTACCTACAGAATACTCAACTACTGTAGCAAGAATTGAAAGTAAACGAGCAAACACTAAACTTTAATTCTTGTGCTATACCATCAATAAAAATAATCTTGTCCTTTTCCTCTAAATATCTGATGCTTCAATCAATTTTGCTCAATCTTTTGCATATTTTAACTTTGAAACTATGTTTCCTTTGTATTGGCATTTGACACTATTTCCATAATTTGCAGAAATTTTTTCACTAGATGCTCTAACTTTTAGGATAATCAATACTGTTCTCTGCATTCAAAGAAGTATCAAAAACAAACAATAAACAATGTCTAGAGTTATTTTATTTTCAACCTATACACTTTCTTGAAATATATTACTCTTATTATTTATTATTTTTCTTTTCTTTGTTTATGCTTTCAAGTCTTTGAAAAGCTCAAACTGCTAAAAAATACTTCCAATGTAAGTGCAGAATTTTCAGCAAGACTCAAGATTCCACAAGCAACTTTCTTCCTCATCATCATTCTTGTCAACATTAGATGGTTTCAGTTAAAATGTTTAACCACTTTCTACTTTAATAATTACTCTATTATAAAAATGAGCAATTCAAGATTTTTTTGTACTTGTGCAATTAAACACATACCTATGAATAAACTGGCACAAACAATAATTTAAAATGTAGCAAAGCAATGATATTAGTAACAAACAATAGTAAGCTAACAGAGTGAATTGAAATTGGATAATCTTCTAGGAACAAGACCCAAAAATGAGTTCAAACGAAACCTTAATTGTTGCACAAATACCAACTAACTGCTGTTTAATGATAATTCAATATATTTCCAAGTATTGCAAACCTTTTGGAATATGTTACAAAATGCTCATTTTTTAGCATTATTGGTACATAGCTCTCTCTTGAAGTTCAAAAGATAGCACTCTATACACTTGAAAATGCACTGAAGTATTACGTGCAATGTTTACATTTATGAAAATAGGTGTCAGAAACGTGTCAACGGAAAAGAAGTTAAAACTAACAAGGCAAAAGTACAAATGGAACAAGGACCAATTTCTAAATTACCACAAAGAATTTGAGCACAAAGTAAAAACATATTGGCAAGAAATGTATATTATTAAATGATGTTTCCGCCATTAAAGCAGAAACATGATACAAAAGAAACTACACAAGTTATGTGTATCTGGACTACCACTGTTACTACTGTCAGTGTAGTACTAATTACAAATATTTACTACAAAACATACAAGGTATTTGTCCCAGTGCTGGAAGAGTTTAGAACTGTTACTTGATTCAAACTTATGCAACTATATCTGCTTAAGTCCCAACAATAGGTATGGCTAACTATGCACTAATATTCTTACCCCTTCATTTAGAGTAAGTCAACAAGGTATAATTGTCAACAATTTTCAAGAATAATATATAAATAAATATATAATGTATGTTTGCACTGAAACAAAACTCTATAAACTGTTTAATCTACAAAGATGCATATCATATTTTATGTAAGTTTTGATGACTTGATACAATTTGATGCTTGTTATGAATGTGTAACAAACAAGAACTTAGAACTAGATATAGAAAGTGTATTCACACAAACATAATTTGCGTTGCTGGAAGTAAAACGTAGTTCACAGCAACACACAAATCTCAAACTTAGCCCATCATCAAAATCCAGCAATGACTTGCCATAAACTCAGAATTTCAATATGCAAAACAATGACTCGCCATAAAACAGAATTCCACAGCTATAACACAAATTAACCGTCAACAAGTTAATTCCTAACAATGTTTTTGAATATTCAAAGATCTGATCTAGGTCATAAAGTTTACAATGTGCTTTAGCAATACCTTGTTCAACTTGAACCAAAATATTGTAATGCATACTTTTTAAAAATGTTTGCTGAATAAAAAGTTAATGATCATTGCAGCTTTAATGTAGATATCAAAATCATTCAGCAAAAATTACTAAGATTAAGCTTAGGCTTTTTGATAGTTTAGGAATTTTTTGTTTTTTTCTTGCAAATTTTCTCTGTTAATTATTTGCAAAAAAGTCATGTATACTTTAGAAGCCCATTAAAATGTAGCTGATTTTAAATCTTCCTATTGTTCCACACTATATTGGCAACCAATTGAATTAATCAATTCTTTCCATCTTAAAAGACTAATTTTTTACCTATAAACTTATTTTGGATCTATCGGAAGTTACATTAACTAAGTCTCTGTCATGATGCTTGCTGGTCCTGCTATCTCAATAAATTATTGTAGCATTATTGCTCAAATGTCTTAACCAATATTTGTCTATGTTACTGTTACATTCTGCCAATGCTTTTCCAACTTTTTGCTTTTTTTTACCACATTGTGCCTATTATCCCATTTGTGCCCTTATATCAATCCTCTATGTCAACACCATTGTAATAATCCTTTAATAGATTCCTTTGTTATACATCTCTATATAGTGCCACATATCATGGTTCTTATGGTTTATTAGAAATCTTGTCCTTCATTTTCTATCTACATGTTCAATGTCATCAAACCTCTTCAACAATGGTCAGATTCTCAAACCCCACTTTACCATCTATAACACCACTTCAAACTCTGCTTTCAACTAACTAGATATTATTCTAGAGTTGCCATCAGTTCTATAATCCCACTTTGTTCAGCCTACCCTTTAATTACTCCAGTTTATTACCATCAAATATTAATTTCAAAGGATATTGCAGTTAACTCTAAAATAATCATAAGCCTGCTAATAAAAAGCAGTGGGCTTACTTATAATCAAAAAGATTCAGCAAGATTTGCTGGAAAGCCAGTTTTAAGAACACTCCAACGGTATACCACAGGAGCTAGCAGGAAAATGTATACTAGTTCACTCTTATGCTTTTGTTTACTTTTCTCAAGTTTTAATTACTGTTATTTTTTACTAAACCTTTCTTGTTTTGCTGTTTGCTTGTCCTCTGCTATACATTGGACTTTACTCCCTCTACTGAGCTCCACTGTCCACATGTAAGGTATATATTAATATATTTTATTATTATAACTTTCTTCTTCCATCTTAACATTTTCTTTTTAACCAAGATAAAATTGCATTGTCAGTTGATATTTACTTGGAAGCCCATCAAGTCTTCTTTAAATTGTTGATACCTTTGAACAGTACTGAAGGCTTGGCCATAACAAAAGAGTACTCTCATGACCTTTATAACAGTGAAAATTTCTTGTACAATGCATCAGGAATGTATAAAGTTATAAGTTCATAGCCTCTATCTATGGCTATAGTTTTTATTTATTTATTGGTGATAAAATTTGAACCATATACTATCGCTTTTTCCGAAAAAATGTGATGACATTGTAAGGGACAAGAAGAATCCATGTCTGCGGAAGCAATTAGATTAGACCAGGAAAAACAAGAATAAGTCGGTGAACTGGTTCAACATGCAGTCAATGGCCAATTTGAAAATCTGAAAAAACTGATTCAAAAACTTGTTTAGGGTGGAGAAATTGAACCAAAAAAAGCAACACTATTGAAACAAAGGAAATAACTATTACTATCTCACAAGTCCCAACTTACAAGCAGCATCAAAAAACAACTAGCTGGCAGCAGGGAGGCAACTGCTGACCAACAAAAGCCCCTGAACCAAGGTGGTTCCTATCCTATTTCTAATACAAAGAGAACTAAGGCATCTTATCTGAGGAAACGGTCATAACCTCAAGTTTGTCAAGGGGTTCAAAGGACAACAATCCCAAAACTCATGTAAAAAAGTCAACACAAATTTAAGTTCCACAAGTTAGAAAACTGAGGTCAACCAACGTAATGTCCTATGTAAATGCAGCATTAAATAATGTCAACAAAAGAAAAACTGGGAGAAACAACAGTGACGTGCAGCAAAGGAGAAATTACTTCAAAGATGGGAGTCTTCCCATAAAGCAACCTTAGTAAATTGGGCACTGAAGTTCAAATTTAACCCAAGCAAGTCTACATTCTACAATGCATGTAACAAATTGGCAATGCAAACAGTAGAGGAAGTGAATGCAGCAATAAATAGTCTTGCTCTTCATGACTTCACCCATCTTGATGTATCAGTTCCCACAGTTTTAAAATGGCTACTTGGACAATATACTACCTTTAGTCTTAATCCAAAATCTCTACGCAAAATAGAGTTAATGAACTATCTTCCATATTTGGATTGTTTAGTTAGATTACAATATCAATTTAACAATAATGTAAACTCAAGTTTTACGAGTAAAAAATGAAACAATCCCACTGGAAAAATATATGTTCTGAACATAAAGTACAAGCTCCTCTCCCAATGAAATATTCAGGAAATACTTGCAAAAACTAGCACCAACATTGAGGCAATGATAATGCCAAAACATTTGGTGACAATCTTAGTTATTATCAACAAAGATTACTATATGAACTATGCAATAGAAACAATCTTATAGTGTTTACTGACAAGAACTTGGGCCCTACTCTCTTCACAACAGACCAATGCATAAAATACTGTCTAATTACTTAACAGATACCAAAACCTATAAAGATTGTAGTATTCTAAAGAAAATATTTAACACTTGCCAAGAATACTAAGGTAGTAAGGTACCAAGCTACAAAGTATTACTAGATAACAAGACAAAAGTTCCTGGTAAAACTTGAAATTTACTACATTCTAAACAGTAACCTTACACCTAAGCTAGTTCTATGCACTTACTAAAATTCACAAACCTATTTAAAAGCAGACCAATAATCAGTAACTCTGGTTTGATAGTAGAGAAACTGTCAAAAAAATTGGAATATCACATGCAACTACATGTTTAAAGATTGAGTACCCACAGGAAAAATTCTGATAAATTCCTAGAAAAAAATCACAGCACATAAATTTGTCCCAACCATACAAGAATCACATTAAATATAGTCATTTAACGTATCGGTTCACATAGATCATGCTATAAAAACAAAAGGATATTTTGGTGCAGGTCAACTTATACTAGATCTAACTAGTGAAGGACTCCAAATTATAATGGAAAATAACATATTTACCTTGAGGAAAGAAACACTGTGGTACCAACTAACTGGTACAATAATGGACACTAGCATACCCTCATGTTTTGTCAATACTAACATTTTAGGCATTCTTGAAGAACGTGTTTTACTTCAAAATGATTACCTATCAAAGTCTTACATATTATACAAAAGATATGTTGATGACAGATTTCTACTACAGGCATCAGTCTGTCCAGCACAAGAATTAAAACATTAACCTTTATCAAAGTCCAGAGGTACATTACAATTGTCTCAATAGAGTCATAAATAATATGAGCTTTTTTAATGTTTCTTAAATCTAATAACTCAAGAGACCAGGTTATAACATATCTGGAACTCCTACTCTAAATAAGCTGGGTTCTTCAACTTGGAAGTCTCAAACCAGCATTTATCCAATTACACAAGTTGTACCAGGAAGAACTTAACTTGCATTTGTACATCTCCAGCAAAAGTGCACATTCATCTGGAGTGCTTGAAGATCTGATATAGGGTCAAGTTAAAAAGTCAAGAAAACAAAAACTTTGAAGAATATCAACTCCTAGTTAGAACTGCATCAATGCTCACTAAACCGAGGCTACCCTGGCAATGTATTTAAACTTATCTGTAAAAAAGCTACAGTTAAACAACATCCAAACTGCAATGATGTTAGCCAAAAAAAAACAAATGACAGCTGACCAAATGTTTCATAAACTGCTTTACAATCTTAATGAACCCAAGGCCCATGAAATTACAAAAACTTCTGAATTTAATGTCCTACTACCAAATCTTAGAAGAATTTGAACTGATAAACTAATACAATGTCCTACAAAGCCAGACAATCTGAAGAAGCTGCTGTGGCAGACTAAATCAAAAAAGTCAACAACAAGCTATATATCTCACAGTAACAGAAATATAGAAACCAATAGTACAAAAAGTACACCAATAAAAACGCTTGCTATCACTTGACCATCCTTACTTAGGAAATGAAAAACAATAAATTAGAGTTCTACTAAAGGTAGTAAAAGTCTACAAAGTTCTACAAACAAGAGGAAAAAAATTAGTTTAAAAAGTGTTGTTAATTATAACATCATATTCTTCTCTACTATAGAATCAACTATCAAGGACAAGCCGTTTGTAACCTTTGCCAACCAGCACTGATAGAGTTCACTCCTTGCAGAATCTAAGTGTCAGCTTAGTACTTAATGCCAATACCTCAAAACAATACTGAGTTCAAGTTTACAATCTTCAGTTAAGCTAAATAAAGCAGAAGTTTATATTACACAATACATGGCTTACCAAGTAAAGTAGATGGTCATATATTCAGAAATGGAGTTTGAAGTTAAATGACTCAAGTTCAATGCAATAAATAGTGAGTTATACATAGTAGGTCATCTGCTAGAAGTTAGATATTTTTACAGCTATCTAATCACTTTTCATATTTTATAACAACATAGCATATTAACTGCAATCTTGGAGCCATAAGGTGTGTGCACATGCAGACTAAGAGTGACCACTGGCTATAGCTCTTAATAGTAAAGTAGATAGAGTACTTGTACAAATTCAAGTGAAAAGTCAAAAAGCAATCCAAACTGAAGCAGATAAAAAATAAGGGATTGATTTAACTTATTCAACTGCAAATCTACAACAACTTGATGACCACATCAATTAGGGATTAATTTAAGATGTTTGGCTTAATATACCTGTTACTGACCTTTACCGAGATTTGTGTGGCTATAAATTGAAACTGCATGACATGTCGTGGAGCCAACTGATGATGATTCATAACTGAAACATAAGAAATCAAACAAAGTGTTGTGATAATTTAAGCCTTACATCTCTATGTTGATTGTTCCTTACTTATGGCTTGAGCATAGTTTATTACTCTCATATCTCAAGCCCTATCCCTAACCCCTTGATTGTATCCAAACCATATTTTATTCATGTCAATACAAAGAGATGCATAGAAACATCAGTGATGATGAAGAATCTTGAATTACACAATTTGAATTCAACCGAACCATTATTAAAGAAACTTTTTTTTAGAACAGCATCTTCAAATTGTGGCTAGTTACTGTGCACGGATTGCATGCGACACTCTAAATCTTAAATTGATATGAATAACCAAGTAAGAATGACTAGCAATGTTTTTCTTTGTGAACCGATATAATTACTTATAATGGATGGAAATTCCTGCAGTTTCAATCAGATCAACTAAACCAGGACATAGAGTGATTTGCTTCTACTTTCATTTGCAATACAGTTCAGTTCTCAAATGCATTTGAGCTGAAACTAAATCAATACCAGTGTATTGATGGCCGTCAATTAGGCCACATTGTAGCATGTAGGAATATACTATGCAATTTTAATTCCAAATACTTTTCGATTACTTAGCAACACTTTTCAATTCATCTATTTTTCATACCAAATAACCTCATTTCCGTAAAAAAATTCGATCACTTTTGGACGTTTCATGTAAATACTTGAAAAACAAGTAGAATGTTTAAAATCGAAAATTTTCTGAAGCAAATTATACTTCATTGTTATCACAGTAGAAGGCGATTTTTCAAGAAATTTCGTATTAGTCATGTAGAATCACAAACTAAAGATATTACAAAAAAATATATTTTTGATTAATTCATACTAAACCCTGCCGAGTCAGAGGATATTACCCTAGATACCATTTCTGATCAAACAAACAACCTCTGAATATCTTGAATATGAATATAAAATTCAAATGCAAATGCTTTCCAAATAATGTTACAGGACATTACAGTATACTATGAACATAAAGCTTCTTTTTTATAATAAAAATTCACATCAAGTTCTGCTAATAGTGTCTCAATTGCATTCCGCTGATCTGCTTTAAAGGATTTCTTATCGATTAGCGCTGAAAGCTGGCACCCTGAAAATAGAAGCATTATACGATTTATAAGTTTTTCAAACGAATCAGAAATTATTCTGGAAGATGACCTTTCGACAGCTATAAACTTATTGCAAGTTGTAAGGTCATCAAAGGGAGCATTTGCTATTTGATTGCCATTTCAAATCCTCTATTGCAGTGACGCAAATACCTAATATCCTTCCTTTTTAGACGTAATTTACATTAGAATCCATTTTACTATATTTTATAATTGCGAATATGGAAGCGAAAAATAGGTCACTAGATACTTTTCAATTATATTCAACTTTTCATAAAAAATTATTTTGACATTTGACTATTCAACCGAAATAAACTAAAAAATACTGAAAAGTTACCAAGTCATGTTTTTATCCCTTCAAATCTTCTTCTACTAGTTGTGTAATTAATGTTCTTGAAATTCGTTTTTCATTTGGTGGTCAATTCTACACATTCACCGCAAATAGTTTTTATTGAGGTTATGGTCCACTATGACTATGACCATGAAAATAATACGGGAATGAATGATTGCATTATGCATTGAAGGAATGCAACGATGCGTGATACAGGATGAACAAGTAATGTGTAAAAAATGAGAAGTTCTTTTACTTCTTAACTTCTTCAACACGATTATAATCCTATGATTATTAAGGAATGATCTAGAATACCGTATAACCAATCTAGTATGCAAAGTAATTTCCAACAAAATACATAGCATAATAGATATTGTCAGCGCATTATCAATCATTCATAACTGATAAAACTACAGCGGGTATCACATAAATTGATGGCCCACTAAATAATATAATCTATTTTTTAAATAGCTTTACCACTGCACCGAATCTGTTGCTGGTATATGTTGATACCTCTAATCCGATAAATTTGATAAACTGATAATTTTAGGTGCAACCAACACTATCAGTTTGTGGAATTTCAACTGCATCGATTGAAAAAGAAACATTTCTCTAGTATCACCTGGGAAAGCGATACGTGTTGAAGATACAGCTTCAACTAGGGTATCTTTCCAACCATTACTTTCACTCCAGTCAAATGCATAGTTTGCCAGCATATGACCCATAAACACACCCCGACGAGCAAGATCACCTGGTTTTGGGGCATAGTGCCCACCACCTAGATTGATACAAACTGGACAAAATGGCACATGCTTAATTATACAAATTTTGTACGTAAGATTCTTTCAATAAAAAAATGCCTTGAGTTACATGGTTCTAATCCAGCATTAAAACACATTTGAAATCATTTAAATAAATATGTACTAAATTTACTATTTGCTACATGAGAAAAATAAATTATTCTTGAACATGCTTACCAACAGAAGAGTGAGCATCATGGGAAGAGAGTTCGACCCAAGCACGACGTTCAAAAGTATCATTACTATCTACCACTGGCAAAAGATTCAAGAGTCTGTATAGGACATCGGCCCATATCTCAGCAGCATCAGTTCGTCCCCAATGTTCCGAGGTGCTACCGATTTCACAAAACATAGAAGGCGTAGACAACCATGGGCCATGATGGGTTGTTTCAAAGGTGACAGAAAATTCTGACGCCAATGGGGTTGATTGCACGGTTGACTCAAGTTCACGTAAACAAGCAGATAGGCGAGGATTAGGGGGAGGAAACTTTCCAACGATACCGCCCGATGTATTTTCCGTTTGTAAATTTGAAATTCCAATTGGATGGACAGTGAGAGATGGTTGTCCACTAGCCGCCGAATGCTTTGATAAGAATATAACATCGGTTAACGATTCTATTCCATGTAAAGATAAAAAGCGGGAATCGACGTTATCGGCTCGAATCATCGAGTCATTTATGCGTGTCAACCAGACATTTCCTATACTATGGGACCAAGACTGAGATAGTTCCTCAGCTTCTGTGTCCATTTTTTCCCAGCCATCACGACGAAGAAGAGCTTCGCACATTACAACTGAGGCTGGATCCACCGTAGAAGTTACAAGTAGAGTCGAAGACTTTGAGTGTGACAAAATATCGGTTGCCATGGAAGGCGTCAAAATATGTTTAGGGAACGATGAGGTAAGTGATCTTACGAGAAGCGAATGAGTCTGATAACGTACTTTTGATAAGTTTAGATAGAATGTGCTGCAGTATAATGCCTGCTTTATAATTTGCATATGTACGTACAACAACGATCGAAGTGAAAAATGACATTAATTTTAAAAAATGAATCGAAAAATCGATAGATTGCAAATTATTTGTAATCCATAAAAGAGAACCGAAAAAAATATCGTGTAATTAGATTGAAATTTCCTAACAAAATAAAACGTTAGTACCTTGTAACTTTGGACACCTTTATCTCTGGACATCCTTTATGTTGGAACCCATATTATAGACTAGATGCTGACAAAATGATAATTGGTACCTGAATTAAATATATTTTTTATAAACAGACTGATACCTTGTTCCATTATTTAGACACTAAACATAAATTCTGTGACCACAAACAATTTTCTATTAAAGGAAATAACCTTGAGAAATGGACAGTTCATCTACAAAAAACAGGCATATGAATGGGTGGCAGAGAATTGAAGAGATATGAATTGCATTACATTTTAATAGAAACTCAAAAATGACTATTTTATGAGTAGCAGTTCTTCCAAATTTTTTTTTGTTCTAAAATTATACTTGGTCCCTTGCGTATTGGACTATCTCTTTCTAGATATTTAAGCATATGGTAAAAGTGGATCAAGCCTTGCAGGTTTTGTAATCTGTTCACACAGAGACATATGTCAACTTGACCTGTTAATTATTATTATTTCATTTTTCGCAAGATCAGAAGTTGATACACCAAAAGTGTTAAAAAGAACTTGGTAATCAGCATAGGCATATTGAAATTTGAACTAAATCGGAATATTTTCAGTGACTTATTTTCTAATTGTACTTACAGCAGCCAGGAAAATACTTGCAAAAATCTTCAATATTTGTCTAAATTTCTTTGCAGGACCTTTCATGTAACAAATTGTTCAAAGAAGCTGAATACTTTATTTGACTAACAAAACAAATTTTTTCATAAATGATTAGTTCATCTCTTATCATGTTTGGTATAACTTTAGTAAGATATTGTTTTATTCTAGCTTTAGGAGGGACAATATCCCTTAGGCATGAAAATACCAGGAGCTTAGAGTTCCAGCCCTAAAAAATACTTAATTTCCCTGGAAAGCATACAGCCTGCAAGATCTAGGTACATAGCATTCCAATCAAACACTAGTCAAGTAGCAAAGCACTCATGTATTTTTCATATCTAAAGCCCTAGTTTTGATGAAAAATAAGAAAAAGAGAAGGCATTGTGATATGGACATCATGACAACAGAACAAGATAAGGATAAAGGAAAATGACAAAAACAAGCAAAAGAAAGAAAAAAATGAGAAGTATTGTATGATGAAAGATCAAGTAGTAACCTAGTACTAATATACCAGAGAGCACGGTGCTTCAAAGATGAAGATGAAAAAGTAAAGAATGCTTAGAAAGCAAACGGAGCAAAACCTAAGTTTTATAATTGTATCAATGTGATTACATCCCAAAAACTTTTTAAGTTTGGCTAGTTGTGGAAATCTTGTCATAAAAAAGTAGGAAACAGTTCTGGATTTGATTTTGAACAAATGATGCTCCAAAATATAATTGTATCTATACATAAAAATATTAGACAAAAACGGCAAATTTAGAACTGCAGTTGTAGATGAGAATTTGAATTACAAATTGAACATGGATGGATTACTTATCACAGTTTTTGGCAGGAATAGTAATCATAACCACAGAAATCATGAGAATTTTAATTTTAATGCTATCTACTAGAGTTAAGTTAATTGTCAATTGCTCCTTAGTTTTTACATTGGGTTTAACATGAAAATTTTTATCAACTGCAATATTCATGCATACTCCATTGGGTACATATTTGTCATATTCAACGCCACCAGAGCTGTCAAAATGCACTTGAATTGATGAAGTTCATTGCCAGACAATATAGTTGATTTTCTCTGATGAACATCTATATCTCACTTCAATTAACATTTAAAACTTTAGTGATACTAAGGTAGCTAGAAACATTATTTTTCCTTCAATGCTGAACACATTTGTGCTCAGATGAAAATATTTTGTTCTGTTTTAAATTCTTTGAATATTTAAAGGCTTGTACACTGCACTTTATCTAACAATTTGCATTTTTTGCCTAAATGACCATTATAGCTAAAAAGTTTATTTTTAAAAACGATTCAGTACTCATAATTTTTTTCTCAATCGAGGTTCAATCAGCAAGATTGATGTTATCATTAGGATTAATTGTGCTCTGTGCTTCCTTTGGTTCAATTCTCAATATATATATTTATGAATAAGGTAAGTCTACCTACTAGTTGGTATAATAACCATGCACCTCGATTTCAATACATTTCGATACTTTTATGCATCTTTTTTGCATCATATGCACAGCTTCAAAAGTTGCTAAGATTTCGGGTACTGCATCGCATGATTTAAAAAGCGATTTTCATATAAGTGATATGTCGATGTCCTTAATGCACGTGAGATGGAGCAAGTCAATAGGAATGGTAAAAATTTGATGAAGAATAATGATATAAAACATTGCTCACTAATGGCAAAATCAAGCATTTACACAAAAAGAACGAAAAAATTCAAAAAATTGATTTTTCAATATCAGTTTAACAGGATTGCCAAAGTTATGACAACCAGCGGGCAAAATAAATGAACAGAATGATATTAAATATGTAAATGTAAATAGATCATTTGGATTTGTTCAATAAACTTATCATGTAATTGCATAATCTACTCTAAGTTAGTACACAGTATTGTATACTATGGCAACCACAATCCCATAAATAGAATTATTTCTCGGAAATACATGATAAATTATGTCAAGATTTTCAATTTTTCCACAGAAAGGCTAGAAATTAAAGGATCATTGGCAAGATATGCGTTGAAAGCTCACTTAAAAAAAATGTCACCACAAATTATGCATACATACAATTTAGGTGTCAAGAGAGTGGCTTATACGAACATACTATAAAATACAATGTGAAGAGCATCCATTAATAAATTAGCGCGGCATGACAGAACTTGGCGGTCGGTCGTCTGGATTGTGGGTCTCGTGTTCTATCGTCTTCAGTGAAGGTCTTTTAAAAAAATTGACCCCAAAGGTTTCTTTGGCAAACATTGATACCCGATGAATACAAGCGTCAATGCTATCTAATGCTGGCCTGACATCTAAATACAGTCCCACCGGCTTCTCTTTAGTACCTTCATAAAGAATTTTTATATCATAAAAAGCTCACATTCAGGTAATATTTGTTAGCAAATTACATCTTTTAAGTAATGAATTCAGGGCATATATTCTAGGGTAATCAATTAGACGAGGGGGACAGGAAACCACAGTTCCATTGAAAAATACTTTAAAGGACCTTAGAAAAGTGGAAAAATTCGCAGCCTCCAAGCTTCATTTGCCAGTAGAAATGCCCTATCAGAATTGGTGGATATCCGTTGACGAATCAAATTGAGAAGATATTATACCTTGAGGCAGTAATTAAGAATAGGCAATAGTACAATTATGGACCTCAAAAACTTTTTCTTACAAATTTAAATTTTGATAAACGTATCCAAGTGAAAATTTACCTACAATGGATTGCCTACATAGAGATAAGTACCCAGAACACACAATTATTTGAGGGAATGTGCATATAATTATTAACAATTTAGAATAACTTTTAACGTTAAAATTCAGTAATTGATAGCACTTTTATTCATCAGGTAAAATATGCTCAATTTTTATCCTTTTTTACATTAAGTAAGAATTCCTGTCAAATTAAACCAGGTCCATTCAATTTGCATGATCAAGCCAAAACTGCACAATGAATCAGTTGAACCATTAGACTTTCAATATATTTGAGATTTCAATAGTAACGCATAATTTTTGTAGTATATTATAAGTAAAATATTTTAGAAAAATATCCACTTTATCAGTAGAACCTCATCTATAGTATCAAATTTGAATCAATGTTCAAAGTTCATCAATTTTATTCAGGCATACAACTTAATAGTGATCTTCAAATTACAGTTTTTCAACAATTCGATTTAATAGGACTGTTAAAATTATTGACCACACGAAACAAATATATTCGATACATCAGTATCGATAGTGGCGCATTGGATTTGGTCAAATCTAACTAATCTATCATATAAACAAATATGGATTCGACAAATTTTTATTCTAGGGCAAGCAATGAATTATCACATTATTTTTCAATATAATTTAAAAAGTTCTTCATAAAATAAACTATTCTACATATTTTACTGCATCATAAAATGTGCAACACTGTGTATGCGTATAAATATATCAAAACAGTATCTGTTTACCATGCCCTCCATAGTAAGATTGGGTAAAGCTATACCCCAAATGCGAACAGGACAGATACTTACACTGAAGATAGTGTGAACGCTAGGTGCATAGAATCCAGTTGAAAAATTATAATTAATGACTCACTAAACACGCATGGGAGAGAATGTACCTTTGCCAGCATAAAAATCTAGAACGTAGCGGGTTTCTCGTCCTCCGCTTTCAACGATCCAATCGTGTCTATCGAATGGAGGTTTATATCCCAACATGTTTGTCAAGATCCATGCTTTAGGGCTGATGTCTAAAGGACGGCCACGGAATTCCTTGAGTTTAGGCACGCTTCCTCTTAATGCTTCCCATTCTTTAACTTTGTGCCACCCTTGTTCGTTTACAGCATTGTGAATTGCTAGAACGACTGGAACATCTTCTTCCTTCGCATCCCACCCTTTGCGCTTCATTGCATTGTAATATTGTTGTTCAGAAGGGTACACCCATACTTCTTTTCCATCCGGTTGATGTGTTGGCGTGTTTTCGCCTTTAAGAATGGTGCTGTGTTGTCGATCAGTTCGGAGCGGGATACTCTGCCTGGGATCACGTTCCTGGCCAAATTTGAAATCGCCAACTTGATGATTGTAGGTTTCAACTCCAGGACAGCCACCTGAAATTCCCTCGTGCGATTCACTGTCGTTTGTTTGAGATGCTTGAGTATATCCTGGTAACCATGAACGCACAGACTGCATCCAGTTTGATTTCGATCCTGAACTAGATTGGCGTACATTTATGGGACAGCTGCTTTTGTTCTCTGCGCTTGCATTCATTTCTTTCGTCATATTTTTATATTCAATGAATCAATGTTCTATGACCAGGTTGATTTAATATAGTACATTTGCTAATTTTAGTAATGCAACGCACCACAGTAAAAATTCTGGATAATTTGCACTATTATATTGCAAATACTTCGATTGTCCGTAATTTCGTAGGGCTGACATCCAGTATGCAGATTAAGGTAGTTGTAATCTGCTGAATAATTTTTATTATATTATTCCACGATTCCAGAGTTCATTGTGCTCAACTGAATCCTAAATATGATGTGAAAATTAGGGGAAAAGTGAATGCTTAAACCTATAACTTTAGGCACTCATGTGTCAAAGATTTCAGCATGAAGATTATTGATGTTAACTCAGATACTGAAAATATTGTGAGTATTCAGTGCTGCTTTTGAGAAATATTTGGCTGCAAAGATGATGGTATTGTTAAAAGAATGCTGTCTATGCCACTGAAGTATTTCCATGTAAATGACTTTGTAAAAGCATTAAATCGGCAGATGTGGACCACCTTTCGCATGGATGACTTCTGTAAATACATAAAGGAACAGGACCAAAAACTGGGAGCATAAACATTAACTTTTCAAGACAGCAATTGAAATTCAATTGGGTATCCTTGACCAAGAAGAGCCAACCCCAGCCTCTACAAAATTGAAATCATTCTTCTTGAATGTCAAGATTACATTCTATTTTGAAATGGAGCTCACAAATATAATCATATTTACAATTGAAAATATCTGCATTATTGTTGATATGTGACAGGTTTATGTGAAGAAATAGAGGAAAACAAAGCGCAAACAACAAAATAAATGACAAACACAACACAATAGTTATAGTATGTAA
>JAULBW010005976.1:0-17929 GCA_032358265.1 Vaucheria bursata | reverse complement strand
TCCCATTGGCTAATATATGAAAGGTCATCAAAGTAAGAATGGAACAAAATCCTCAATGGCTGTTTTCATGAAGAGTTACAAAAATAAAAATAGAACAATATTCCATTGGCTGCTTTGGTGAAGAGTCATCAGAATATATGAAACAGAACATAAAGTATAGAATATTCTGGAACATGCGAATCTAAGGTATTGATATAGTCCTAACAGGCTCATGCACCTACTTTTCAATTTTTGTTCCCAAATATCCCCACCCAAACTTTTACCGCAATGTCAACCATATTGCTTTGCTTGTTTCTTTGTAGCCAGCGCATTTAGTAAACTTGTACAGTGCAAATGGCAATTTCCCAGCAATTGCAATTAGGAACAACATAACCCTTGATGCAAAATTTGCCTCATGCTTTCTGCAATACAGTGGAATGGTAAGTCATCTTCAGTGGGAGCAAGTTCTACAGAGAAAATAGTTCTATTGAGATTTGTGCAGAAACTCTTGCTTTCTCAAATGTGTTAGGAATTAACTTGTTAACGATTAATTTGTGTAATAGCTGTGGAATTCTGTTTTATGGCAAGTCATTGTTTTGCATGTTGGAATTCTGAGTTTATGGCAAGTTATTGCTGGATTTTGATGGTGGGCTAAGTTTGAGATTTGTGTGTTGCTGTGAAGTATGTTTCACTTCCAGCAACACAAATTATGTTTGTGTGAATATACTTCTGTATCTAGTTCTAAGTTCTTGTTTGTTATACATTCATAACAACATGCTGTCAACAAAAAACATATAATAATATGATAGCTAGCATATTTACTATGTTTTCACTATCCCAAGGTTTGAAATATAATTTATTTGCATTTCTTTCAGCTTGAATATAAATATTGATTGCTGTAATTCTTTTTACAACCTGAAATATATTTGTATCTATATTTAATAAAAACCATCATTTAAAAGTAAAACTCAAAGAAAAAAAATTATCAGTAAAAAACAATGTTTTGCACTTAAAATGATAAAAATGAGTATCTTCTCTAAATGAGTTTTGGCAATTATGGAGATTATTTTATAAAGACAAAAAATTCAAGTTGAAAAAAATTAAAATTTAATGCTCATTTTATCAATAGTATATTCATAGTAACTTGTACAGCAGACTTGTGTACATGCAGCATATTAAATAGTTTAGCAACCATTGTATTTTCATTGTGTCTGCATTGAATATACCTTACAATTAAAAGTGCTTCCTTCTAACTTTACTCTAAACTTTCATCTTGACCTCACATATTTTGTCTCTGCTTTTTCTTGCTTTCAAGTTTTCTTTGTGCCAGTTGTTAGGATTGCTACATCTAAATAAGGTTAGAATCGGTTAAATATGATTATTTAAAATGTGGCAAGCTATTGTTAAACTTCAATATCAGCTTATGGCAAGTCATTGTTGAACTTCAACAATTATGGTGAGTCATCATTTCAAACTATAAAATATATTTATTAGAAGATTTACTTCTGATTATGCAAGTAGCCTCAATGGTCTTGTAATTCAGTCTTGTAAATATACTCTATATCATAGTTCCTATTCTGTCTTGTTTGCAACTAGATCTGAGAGTTAAACATGTTGAATCATTTGCTGAGACTAACACCAGTATATATTACTGGCAAAAGTAAATGTGTATAGGCATATATTTCTTACCTTAGAAACCAACATCTCAACCATTTGGCAAATAAGATGATTGATAAGACAGCTCTTATCAATACTATCAGTTCTTTATCAATAAAATGAAACCAACTAAACGGAACATTTTTTTACAACAAATTAAATGTTATAAGCACTAAATTCAGTTTATCAATGTTAAAACTAAAGAATAGATATAAAAAATTGAATGAGAATTTAACTTAATTTTTTTCTCTTAATCAGTGGTGCAGCTGTACTACTTTTTCATGTTTGTTTAGTTGTAAATTCTAAAACAATGTATACTGTACACATATGGTTATTGACTTGAAAGCTCAATGCAACACTTAAACAGGTGGAACACACTGTGAATAGCGGATACCTCTTTATAAAATTGATGAAAAATTGTAGAGCCTTAAAAAGTATGGAAGTTACAGAACCACACAGTTGGACCATTTATGAAGTATATTTTACTCTTTTTATAATAAAAAGTGATGACTTTAGACAAAACATATTAAATTTAAAATTAAATAAATTTTAATCATGTTTTGGCATTTCTAAAAGTCCCCTATTACAGTAATAGAAATGCTGTTTTTTTCTTGATAGTTTTTCTGGTGGAAAAGCAATCTTTCTATATATTACATGAACTGCTTGAAAAGTCTCTGCAAATTCTTCCTTGCAGCAACCAATGTAGCACATTTAAAAACAGTGCATGCACAGTGATACACAAACCAATATGTTGCTTTAATAGTTTGGACTAAATGTTTTCAAGAAAATTTTTAATACTCTTCCATATACAGCTAAAATATCTTATTAAACTAATTATAAATTTAAATTATTTAGCTATTGGTAAAATTTATGTGTATGTATTTAGTCAGCTTTAAGTCAATGTCCATTACAAAGAGGTATATACATGATTGGGGAGCCAATCAAGTTTACTATACTTTTAGTAAGGATCAGTTTTACTAAAACAGAAGAGCTTTAATCCTAAAACAAAATGTTTAATTTGTCTAATATATATGCCTTAGTGTCTATTGTAGTAAGATGTAGTTATATTGAGCTACTGTTAGGACTGCAACTATGACTTAGATCCCCATATTCTAGAATGTTCTATATTATATGTTCTGTTCCATATTTTTGCATGACTCCACAAATCAGCCAATGGGAATTTGTGTTCTGTTCTTATTTTATGATGCTTCGCAAACCAACCAATGAGAATGCATCTAGTCATCAAGTTGAAGCTATTCATAAATTATTCTCTTATATATTTCATGTTTATGTTTTTATTTATTAGTGATAGCAAGTAAACACATATCGCACACTTAAAAGTTATTACACTTGCTTTCCTTTCTTTATCTTATTCCTTTTGTTGCTGGTGGTTCATCTTTACTGTTTTGTTAACTTTCCTTGATCTATTCTCTCTTGCTTTTTCAGCCTTTTTCCATTGCAAGTCTTAATAGCTACCCGCAGCCCAAATTATGCTTGACATCTTTTATTATATTTTCAAAGTAAAAAGTTGAAAATTTACAAGTGCACAAGTCGATTTAGCCTGTATTCTACTCCTTTTTTATAATACTGCCTATTTACAATTGTGAACATTTTGCTACTGTGCTCGTAAAGATAAATAATTCTCTGTGCATAAATGAAAATGATGTTTGTTGGGCATTTTCAGCTTATACAAACCAACTTTACGCACTACATGAATAACTAAAGTATTACTCAGAAAAAGAAAATTAAAATAGAATGACATGTAGCAGTGTTTGTTATTGATTTATATTGTGCATCGTCAATGAATCTCTACAATACAAGAAAACAAGCTATTTCTATCCTAGTCGATTCTAAGCAAACATAACCGAAACACAAATATACTCAAGTAAAAATCACGGTACTATAATTAATTACTAATATTGTTTCAGAAGAATCAGTTCATATTGCAGCAGTAACAATTTTTTTAATAATTTGCATGATTCATTGAATCAATGTACAATAAATGACATTGCACTTTTTTTCATTTGCAGATAAAAGCAATTGAGACTAAATTCAAAGTTCTTTTGGCAGGATTTTACTTTTCCCGGCAATTTTTCTCCTACACAAATATTTGTTTCGCCAAGAAGTTAATATGCTAGATATTGCAAAGAAAAGTTTTGGGCTCTTTTCATGGACATATCTGTTAGGATTCTTGGGTGAATGTATAGTTAAGTATGATAATATTTGAAAGCATCAGGATACGAACCCGAGACATTGATGCTACTAATCGATTTTCGTACCGTTGAACCGTCAACTCTCGAAAGGTAGGGGGCTTTAGGGGTCCTAGTATCTGGGGACAGGGCAGATATCCTGACAATATCCATGTTAAGCTGCATTCAATATCAGATCAAAAATTCATTCACATTTAAACCTGTGCAAATATAATATTGAAATTCGACAAAAAATTTACTCAATGAATCAGCTTATATGATATTCAAACTTTACAATAGCTTCTAACTTGCTTATAAAAGATGAAGACAGAATTAATCAAATATAAGCGGTTGAAAATTAAATATACGTAACTGAAGCATCAGGTCAAGTGAATGAATTAAATCAAATATATTGGCTAAATACCTTGGTTAAATATGACGGATTCAAGATAAATGCAGGATGTGGAATCTTGATATTAAATTACTGTCATTAGAATTGTAAATATATCAATATTTTGAACTTACCAGATGTAAATTCTTAGGCTTAAGTTAAATTTATAAAATTTTAAAGTTTTCAACATTTTACGGGTAGAATGACACACTGTTTACTTAATCTTCATAATCGGGCCATTTTTATCGAGAGGTCAAAGGTAAAATATACTCTGACTTATAAATGACTCAATGAGTACCTCCCTTTAAAAGGTGCACAGCCTTTATTTATGAATTCGACTGAAGAAAATTAGAAAATCAACTTTTTCATTTTACTTATCTAATGGAAAACTAGGCTCTAACCTTTTCGAACATATTTAAGTTGCCGCAACTCAAATTTTTCCACATCGGACTGGGTTGATAAAAAATATTCTAGAGTTCCTGACTCGATGATAAAATTTGGCATTAGACTACCATCAGGTTGAACATGCCAGTCCTACGTATCATTTCAAAATGTAGCTTTTTTACAGGGTGAAATCTGTCAGAAGTAATATTCCAAAGATCCATTCCGTTTGAAAACGTTGCTTCTGTTGAATAGTGATTTTGCTACAACAATAATTCTGAAACACCAGAAACGATCCTGGTGATGTACTTGAATTGGGTGAAATAATTGTGTATTGGATATAAAATATGGTTCTGGGTCAATATGCGTCATGCCCGAAAACACTTCATTTTGGCTCTCACGAAGTTCACTTCAAAGTACGCAATACATGGTCGCATTTCTCGCTAACAAACAACAGGATCGATTGAAATACTTATCTCAGATGTATATGTAGGCAATGACGTTCTTTGTTTTTTCAATCGCTCTAAGTTAATACTAAAATTTTTGTATTTTACTGAAAATTTGCGCAGCCAAAAATTTATTTCATATACAACTAATTACAAATATCGACTCGAACATTATGAAAATTGCCGTTACGACATTCAACTGCCTTATCTGCTATGAAATTATATGCTGAAGGCTGTTTAACGCAATTTGATTCATATAGCATTGTAGATTGCATTTAAGGAAACTTGCATTTTCAGATACTCTAGTCTGTCGTGTAGATTTTTCTAATGGTTGAGAAAAACGTGAGTTCCACTTCTCTAAGTCAAAATAGTCTTAGATATGACATGTATATGAGTAATATCTGGGAGGACTTATGGAATATATTCACTTACTATGCAATTGCCGGAAATCCATTGCACCCACTTCATTTATCGGTAAATTCAATGCCATGCTTGCGAGCAAAATTAATCAATTCATTTTCACGAAAATTCCTCATATAGTATGTAACAGAATTTTTTTTAAATTAGCAACATTTTCATTTTCTTTGCTTTAAAAATGTGAAGCCGGGATAATCCTATCTTTTACATCGTAAAATTGATTTTATTATAATGCATATATATCGGCATTAATTAGTTTTCATTTTGCTTGGTTTAGTTTTTCCATTCGATTCAAAATTTCAAAATCTTAGACGTTCATATTAACATTTTCGTTTCATTTAATTTTTTAGTGGTATTAAACTTTCAAAATGTTGAATATTTCATTCGTATAAAATGCATTTTTCACTATATTAGCACATATGCATAGACGTACTTACGAATATGCATGCGTAAATTTTCCTGCGTATTGATAAGTGGATATATATATACTGGTTTATACATACGTACAGATGAATTCATTGTCAAGATTTTTGGTTGACTGTGGAATACTAGGAGGTGCTAATGCCAACTCAAACTTAGAAATCAACTATCATGTCATGTTCATAGCGATACTTTCCAAACGAAGGCTTAAGAATCATACATATTCCTATCCAAAAAAGAAGATTTTTCCAAAAAAATTATGCAGAAAAAATGAAATTTGTAAAATTGAAATGGATACAGATATTTCGGGGTTAAATTTTGATGAATTTCTCAAGTTTTTGCTAGAGGTAAGTTTTATTTTTTGTTTTATTTTATCTATGCATATGTATATAAATGCATTTTTTTATTATATCGAGGATTTTCCTACAAAATTTATATATAGAAATTTTATTTCTGTACAAAATGGGATAAAAAATATGAGTGATTTTATTGTATGTCAGTGTTGTAGGGAGTTTTTTTATTGGGTAAGGATTAACTTGTTTTACCCTTTCAAATTATATATGTATTCTTTTTGGAGAAACTCAAAGTAGTCCGGATACAGAGCAAACTGTAACTGGATACCTTAGTAGTATAATTCAGTCATATTTTTTTAATTTGATGAGTTAAGTAATTTTCTGATTGTGCAGAATTAGCTTTGTGTACGTTATCCATGTAGGCATTTCAATTTTTTCAGGCAATGATATTTTGATTATGGTGGATCCCTTTAAAGGAATTTCTGTCTTTCAAATGTTTTAGCAAAAATGCACATAAATATAACAGAGGCTCTACTTTTTTTCAATTTGAGTTATATAGTAAAAAAAGCAACGCTTCATTCTAAAAATACGTACATAATTTTCAAGTGCTTATTTTGCGAAATAACCTCCAGAAATATTTTCACGCTCTTGGCTATTTTTTAAAAATTTGCGATAAATAACAGTATAATCTTGAAAATGCAATAAAAGACAAGTTTTTTTATGCGCAAATTTGCATAGAACTATTTTAAAGGTTGTTCTTGTTTTAGGCTTCAATTTGCTTTTACGGCTCTCGTAGACCACCTGAAGAATCATTGGAACACCTTATAATGGAATTTGTCCTTCCTAGCTCTCAAAAACGTCCTATTTTAAAAGTACCCAAAAAAAGTGATAGTAATTTTGAAGATATGTGTACCTTTTTAAAGGTGCCGCTCCAAGAAATATTTCAAAATTATTCGGATGTGACCTTACGGCACCGCAAAAACCTTGGGAACAGGTCAGATAACTCATAAATACATGCAGGTCTGAATCAATAAGTACAAATCAAAATGAAACGAATAATGCTAAGAATAACAAGGCATTGACATTTTTCATTGTGGCCAAATTTTTCTCCTAGTAAAATGAGCTGAAAGCTGTAAACTTTGAATAGAGCGTATCTGTCAAGACCACGGAATTGATATTTTATTTCCAGGAATTTTTAGAATCAATATATATATTTAAACCAATCAGCTATGTGCACTTTGGAACCCAGTCCGTGTCATTGGCTATGCTTTGTGTAATCCGATATATATACTAGAGAGATAGTAAGAACAATCAATTTTAATTTTTTTCACAAGTAACTAATCTATGGATTCGATGGAACTTGAAGTTTATCAGTTAAACTCATTTATCGGCTTCAAACACAGTTCAATTTGAATGATCCATAGAAAATGCATTAAAAGTGACACTCGTTTATAATCTAATAGCAATAAATTATCCATGACATCACCAGCCACACTCGGGGTGTCTGCGAGAGTTCAAACTTTTAAGTTTCTGTCAAATTATGTACAATGTTTGTGCTCATGGATATTTTTCATAAAAATTATGTATAAAAAACATGTTCCAATTTTTTGTCATTATAGCAGATCGGAAAACTGCATGAGCTACATATCATTTGTTAACTTTGCAAGGTCAGTTTTCCATTATTTCAAATCTGATTTTTTTATTGCAGCTAATTGTTCTAACTGTATTTATGTTTTCTGGCGTGTTTACTAATATTGATAATATTATGAAATGTAAATACTCTTGATATTTTAGAAATCGACGCTCTGCTAAATGATATATTCTGTTATTTGATAGCTTTATACCCCATTGATCTCCCTTTGCTGGCATGTAATGATATCTCTCATCCGATATATTCAACGAATTGATGGTTTTTTAATGTAACCAATGCTGCCAATTTATGGAATGTAAACTGTACATGACATTAATGTGTAACAACTATGTTTCAAGTGCAAAGAGAGTATAAAGTTCTAACCTGTATATTTGTGCAGTGAATTCAGGTTAACTGAGGGGGGTATTTTGTCAATTTCAGATCTAGCAAATATATACATAACAATACTTTCAGCTAGCCACTATGGAAAGTTTGAGATACGGATGCCGTTTCTAAGGTCTATTTCATTTCCTGGTAAGTAATTACATTAAAAACTTTGGATATAGTAAGTTTGTTTTTAAAGAAAAAGTAATCAAATTATATTGCGTCAAGATCGGATTTTAAGTATACCGAATATCGGATACAACGAATCTAATATTGGGTATAAAGAGCTTTGTGATTCATCCAGTTAGCTCTCAATGAATAAGCAAATGATTATATCGAATATGAGATGTAATGAATTTAGTAAACTTGGTGGTCCTGGCAGATTTGTTATTTACAAATTATATTATATATCCACAAAAAGTAAAGCACTACCGGTGAATGTTTAAAATAGGCTATTGAAAAAGGATTTGAAGTACAAATATAAATCACAAGGAAAAGGGGATAAGAAATAGCAAATAGTCTATGGCTTTTCAGCTCATAGTTAGTTTATTTTTATTGAAAGGTCAACGTCAAAAGTAATTTTTGGACGATTAAAAAAACCTCAAACGTATTTGGTGGGCTATTGTAATTTTTCATGGAATTTCTTTAAATAATGGCAATGAGTCTTACTCACTTCAAAAATTTTTATCGGAAAGTTATATGTAAATGGTAAAAATTTAATTGTTGATTTATGAGATTTGTCCTATACTACATTGACAAATATAGAAACAACTCGCCAAATATTTACCAATAGAAGGTGCGCATTGTTGATTCTATTGCCACTCTTATCTTATTTTGCAGCTCTAGCTCTCTATTTCCTTCTTTTCATGACTTTCTTTGAATAGAACATTTTACTCTCTATTTCAGAAAGACTTCAGATTTTTTAAAATAAAATTGTGATGTATTTCAAATATTAAAAAAAATATTCTTATAGAATTCATGATGGCCCTGGAGCTCTGTGCAGCTATATCGTATACCAGACAAATGGAAGCGGAGAATGCAAATTCCACGGGTAAAAACGAACATTATAACTCAGCTTAACTAGTCTAGAAGTGATGTTAATAAATTCAAGCTGATGCTTCATTACGAATTTCAATTCATACTCCCAGTCTTTACTGGCACTACTTGACTTTACTTGTTACTACAAAAACACTAAAATTCTGAGTGCACTCGTCTTTCATTTAACTTCATATTTTATTTTTTCCCTGGCAGTACTAAATTTTCTATATCAATCTGTTAAGTAATCTTCAACTGCAATATCTGGAAGAATCTCCAGACACTGGTATAATGTACCGAATACGGAAAATATACTAAAATATCCAGCGAACTGCTGAAAAAATTAAATAAATTGGTTTTTTTCGTAAGTGAAATTTAGTAGTTGCTTGCAGCTTTTCCTGTGCTATATCATCAAATAACCATCACTATTCATTGTCTAAATTTCAATTGGCATATAGTCTTAATGCTTTTGAACATTGATATTGAAAGCTACAATTATTTTAAAAACCAAAAATAAGTGAACATAACATTAACATATTTTGAGCATGAAATATGCCTGCAATGCCATCAAATTGCTTTCACTTGCCATATGGTAAAGATGGTATAACGTCTGATACCGTCAATCAATTTTATATTCAGAATGATATCCTAGTTTCTACAGTTCAGCTCTATGAATCGGACCTTGGAGCGCAGAATGTTTACTCAACTAGCATCAAAATTCATGGTTAAAATGAGCAGGCCATCAATACGCTAATATTTAGGACTGTGGGTTTAAAATTTTACATTTGTCTTTCAATGTGTAGTTCAATATAAATACTGAGCTACTTTGACTTATTGAGTAATGGCTTGCAATTTATCAGTTTTAAGATGTTACTAGGCTATTTATATCTATGTTTGTTCATATCGGTGCAGGCTAGTACAATATGCAATCAAGTGTTCTAGCTACTATATTAATATGTAATTAAGGAATCAGTTTTGGAACAATGTTCAAATTGAAAGATTGTATACTTTAACTATTCTGTCGTTTCCTCTCTTTTCTTTGCTGTCTCTTCATATTTATGCTATATCATCAACTGATTATGATAAAATTTTATTGTTTTTCTGTTAGACAATAGCATTTTTTGTGGAAATACTTCATGCGATTCATTTATGAAATTATTGATTCATATGGTCAACAACGTTAAACCATATTCGGGATGTAATGGAGGCAGTAATGAGTACAGGCAAGTTACTATTAGTTAACATACTTTATCATTTAATGGTTGAATTGTTGAATCATGATAATAGCATTGGCACAATGAAACTTCTCATGTTGTACATCCAAAAACCTTATTAGGTTGGACAGCTGACAAGGCGCCATCGTTTTTTCAACTGATTTGTCTCTAGTATATCTGGACACCTTCTTAAGTCAGTCATTTAAGTTCTTGATGAAGGAGTGCCTGTTTGCACTGTAGTGTTTGAGCACTAAATGAAGATGTGTCCAACTTGCAAGGTTTTACTGTACTTTCTTTCGCAAACAGAAATTCACTATAAGCTTGATTTGTTAATTCAGCACTACTGAAGAGTAGTACAAAAATAATAGTATTATTCACTAATTTGAGCTATCGAATTTCCATCTAATTTGTATTTGTGAGCCGTGATAAAGAACAGCAAAACTTGTTCTGCTCTACATAAAAATATGCTGACAAACTGAATAAGCTCCATTGAGACATATCCTTGTAGTTTTTATTCCTCCCTATCAGTCATTTATTACTTTCTATCAATTTTAACTTTTTTGTTTTTTAATGATTTGCAAAGAATGTTTTGAAATCTTTGAGAGTAAATGGATCTTCTTGATTTTGAGAAAGCAATAACTTGCATAAGATTTATGCACTTGCTTTTATGAAACTTGTTTAAGTGCCTGTGGTACATGCTCATGTGCGGCAGATACAACTATGGCGTAAAATTTCCCCCAAAATTTCAAACATGAAAAAATTGATGAACTGATATTTTGCTTGATGGTAAAAGGGATACAGTTAATCATATATTTTAAATTGTAGAGGTTTATCAACAAGCAATTCAAACTGATTTCATATTTTTTCATATTTATACCTTGATAATTTGCATGATCTAAACTAGATTTTGAGCTTTCAGAGTTTTAAATAAGTTTTCAATATCTATGTATACATGGCATGCAGTTTTTTTCTGGCGTTTGTGGTTGTTGTATTTGAAGATATATATTGTTGCATTGCCTTTCAGCGCTTCTTTTTCAAGGGGTATTTTGCGATTAAGTGAAAGAATATCGCAACTTTTACAGCTAGATTATGATGCAGATGAATATGCAATTGTGTCAATGAATCAAGACAGAAAAGGAAGAATCGCATTGGAAGGTTTATTGACTGCAGAATTTTGAAGCTCGAGTGTAATTTTTCCTATTAAAAAGTGTATAATATGTGATGCATTGATAAATAGAATTGTGTACTTATAAATATGCACTTTTTTATTGCTTCGTTATTTTTTATATAGATATTTATTTTTTTTACAAGTTTGAAATTAATTTAGGCTTAAGAAAATACGTAACATACTAAAAAAATTTATTGGGCATCGATAATGCTTACAAAACTGTAACCTTTCATAATATATAATCATAAGCTATACAATCTGAATCTCTGCCAGTCCATTCCAGCAATTTGTATACTATTTTTGAAGAAATGAAATAACCTTAATACATGGACTACCAATTATCGATATTATTTATTAACATAATTATTTGTTCTCGCAAATTTACACTCCAATGTCTTACATTATGCGGTTTTGTCTGTAAGAAGCGTAATACAGATACTACATTTCAGCTGTGCAGCCTAAAAAATGTGTGAAAATTTGATTCCACCACAAGAGCATTCACTTAACTAAGTTCTTCATCCCTGGCCTTGAAACCATGATTTCCAATTGTCAAGAACAGAAGATGATGCAAATGTACAAATTAAAATTGAACTTGGTCCATACAACTTTAATGAGGCACAAAAGAGCTTTGATTTTGGAATAGATGTATCTCAATTCAGCTTCAGGCTAAATAAGGAAAATATTTATACAAGCTTTGGCAAAGAAAAATATCCTTATAAACCTCATTCAACATAATGTTCCTTAATTTGTGGAGTCAGATTCAGCCAAAGTTAAAAATAGATTTATATAAAACCTTAAAAGAAACATGTCCACTTCAACTCTCACAAGCTATGAATATATCTATTCTAGCAGAAGACTTTGGAAAAAGTTGACCATGTCTTTTTAATTCTGTTTCTCATCTAAGTATCATTATTAAACTTTGCAAATATATTTTTATGATCACATCAGTTCAAACTCTCACTCATGATGAGAAGGATTAAATGATCAATGAAGATGTACTATGTAGCTTGAGAATTCATTATCATTTTAACGTCAATTGATATGGACTAAACTATTAAGATACATGATTACTGTATGGGTCAATATAGTGAAACAACAATATCATCTTTTTCAAAGAAAATGGTCTATTTTATTTTTCACAATACACATATTCAGCTTTTAACCATGAAAAAACAAATATAACATAAAATCATAAATTCTTATCACAAATGCACTAAAATTTTTAATTGTGATTTATGTCTGAAAATTTCCATAATTTTAGATTTTTTAAAATCCTGGTTATTCATCATTCATTAATGAACTTTATTTATTTATGGATCTGAGCTTCCTTCTGCAGTGAAGGTTTTTCCCAATTTTTGAAGTAAAGTCAACTCAAGGTCTCTACTTGAGAATATATTTGAATAAAATGCTGTCAAGATTTGCAAGGGAAAAGGTTAAAAGAAACAAGAGAATAGAATAAGGAAAGATTATAAAACAAGAGAGATAGCTTAACAGCAACAAAAGGAAGAAGAGGAAGAAAAGGAAAGCAAGTCTATTAAATCTTGTGTGTGCTATGTGTTTGTGCATTTGAGCATGTTGTATTTTCAGTAATGAATGAAAACTTAAATATGAAATGCATAAAAAAATAATTTATGACTAGCTTGAACTTGATAACTATACACATCCCCTTTGGCTGATTTGTGGAGAGTCATATAAAAATATGGAACAGTACATAAAATATAGAATATTCTAGCATATGAAAATCTACGGCATAGTTGTAGTCCTAACAAATGCCTGCACTGCAACTGCTTCAAAATGGAACAACTCCTCATTATGTTAATGTTTGTATGGTGTGTTGTAACCGGAAAAGAATAATAACAGTGAAACCTGCTAAGTCAAACACTCTGTGACAAATGACAAATTGTTAGGTGAAAACAGGTACATGGTTCAAAAGAGGCTTTGGTCAATTATTACATTTATCTCAAATTTGACACGCTAAACAGTTGTCAATCAGTGTTAAATACTTATATATACATATACTTTGGATCGAACTTTACTATTTTTCAATTAAAACAATTGGAAATAGAAGGTCATCTTGATTTTTATGATTATATAATTTTCATCTTGTTCTTTGAAGTATCATAGAGATTAATGCATTCAGCATCTTGATAGCAATACTTCTCAACAATGTTAAGGTGCGGTTCAACATTGGCCAGGTAACCAGTTCCTCTTCTTCAGTTTCATCTTATTTATCTTTGCAAAACAAGATTTTTTCATTGAAATCAAGTTTATCCATTGCCATGAAAGGAAATGATTGAAGCTAATAACCTTACTTTAAGAAAGTGACCATGTTGAAAGACTGAAACATAACCCTGCAAGTCTTGTGTTCAAATTACTTCTGCGTACAGCTTCAAAACAATATGTTCTAATTCACCACACTGTGAACATATAATTATTCATCTAACTATTCTAGAACATAAAGAAATCGAACTGAATGTTTTCAAATTTATGTGAATGTGTTATGTTAAGAGGTTCATCAGAACTAATTAAGGGTTGTTCCTTCTAAAAATCGTTCGACGGGGCAGAGTTCTGGTTAAAGAGGTGTTTCATTTAGCAGGTTTCACTGTTTATTCGATTTGAATAATTATTCTTTCAATTATCCCTTCAAATATTTGAAAAAGTGTTTCAAACGGCTCAAGTAAAGTTCATGGAAAAAATTCGAAAAAGGCGGTCTTAACATGTCAACAAATAACTGCCATTTCATCTCAAACACCTGAGCACAAATCTCCTCATGCCTGGTAATGCTAATATTCGGCATCAAGCAAAACTTCCAAGTCTCAGAATAGACTCTAGTAGCAAGGAAGGAACTATACTTAGCGAAGCCGAATTACGCATAGCTGTTGATTTCTTCAATGATGAGAAATGTGGATTTATTTCTAACAAATCAATACGAAAGAAGTTGCATGCGCTTGGAGCTGAACACATTGTCAAGGACGTGAATGTTTTAATGGATAATAATAGGTATTTAAACTGATAATAGTGGCTAACACCTCCAGCATGTTAAAATATAAGATACAAATGGAGGGCATTCAAACATGTATGTTCTCAGTGCACTGTCTAATGGATATTTTCCATAAGATCGCACATTTCATCCGCAATCGCATAGAAAAATATCCAAAGTATGTATTGAGTTTACGCATTCCTCAATATTTTATGAGTTTCATGTCACAGTTGTCCTTCAAATTTATGACACGGCGACTTTATAATATCAACGCCATTGAACCTCTTCTCATCCATACCTCCATACAAACATAGAAAATCTAAATATCTGTTTTCACAATATTGCAAAAATTTACAGATCATCAAACAATATCATATAAAGTTTTATATCCGGTTGACTTCTACATTTTTCAAAATTTATTTTGCATTTACTCAACATTAGTATTTTTTCTGTAATCAATGGTTTGTCAGAAAGAAATGTTCTTTAGTACTTGCACTCCATAAGTTCCTTCTGAATTATTTAAAATTAAATCTCACAGCAAAAAAAGTTATGAAGAAATCTACAAGCTCCTAGTAGACCGAGAAATTCCAAATTTTGATCCAGTTTTTGAAGCATTTAAAGTTTTAAACCCTGATAAAGAAGGATTCGTGAGCAGAAAAACTTTATTGAATATTCTATCAATGTGTAATAGCTCTATTGAGCAGGAGGCTGTTAATATGCTTATTGAAGTTGCAGATGTCGACAAAGATGGAAAGGTATACTTATCGCGAATGGAAATAATTTTTGTTAAATCTTATTTCTAATTCAAAAATGCTAAGGTCCTGTAATAATTTGGTTAAAGTGTAGAATATGTTTCAAATTTCAATTTTCATAAATTGCGATGAAATAGAATATTTTTTTATATACGAACTCAGTCTGCACTGAAGTTTACTAAAAATCTATATACTACTTTTTAAATCCTTTAGATAGTAAATAATAGTATAAAAAATTAGTTATTATTTGTTTTTACCTGACTTTTCAGTTTTAGCAAAGTTTCTTTCTTATTATTTCTACCAATTCCTAAACCAAAGATGTCAGTTATCTAATTTTAATACTTAAATAGTGAAAAAAAGATACTTTATTGAAAATTTTGAATTTTGAAATTCACTTCCAATATTTATCTAATAAAACCGTTCTTAATTGGACTTGGCATAAAATGTATCGGCTAAAAAAACATTTATTTGGGAAGTAAAATTTAGCTCTAATTTGAATAGAAGGCAAAATAACTAATTTTGATAATTGATAATGGTCGCATTTATAATTAATTATGCTACTTGGTGGCAATATTAGACAAATGTTTGGCAACATATGCTTTATTATTCAATTAGAATTGGCAATATTAGTCAGTTGACTCTATTGAAACTCAAATTGAATATTAACAAAATATTTACTAAATGTAACACTTTTCTTGATGCAGATATCCTTAGAAGATTTTCGATCTCTTTCATCTATATGAAAAGTAAAACAGTTAAAAGTATCAGTATCCTGAAAGTCCCAAGTAGTGGGCATCATATTTTAATACAATATCATATTAATAATTTTGAATTCTTGACTTTCTCAAAACTCATAAAGTGTATTATATCAGTGGGTTTTTTAATAGATAATATAAAATCAACACATGTTATTTTTCTTTGAAAAGGCTTATCATATATAGATGCGTATAGAAAAAAATTATGAGGTCTAAACATCATAGTACAATTTTATATGAAACGCAATAATGAGAGCACTGCTATTGCAAGCTGTAAGATATTGTGCAAACTTGCCTTGTTTTACTACCTGTTTGACTAAATTGAAACTAAAAATTATGCAAACAATCCAGTCTACTGACAAGAAACGAGTATGCAGTAAGAATGTAGTTCTAGAACACTGCTTAAGTCAAAGTTTAAATATGTACTTCAATCTTTTATACCACTTTTTTTTTCCCTCTCTTTTAACTATTTTGTTCTAGCTTTTAATAGCAAAGCTATGTTCACTTCAATGTGCTCAGTTTTTAGAGGGTAGATCTGTGGTTGTAAGAGAGAAAGTTTATATTTGTGGCTGTCTGTTCTGTTTAGCAAGGTAACTTCTTAGTGTATATGATGAGAACACAAGAGGTACAAATCCCACTACTGAAATGCTTACATATTTTTTATAAACTGCATCAGACTATTTAAAATGACACGCATTCACTTTTCTTTTATTGATTGCTCAACCAAAATGGAACCGAACCGAGTCATGAAAATAAAAGTGGCTCAAACCGAATAATTCAAGTTCAACAGTATGATCTTAACCAAACTATTACTATTGCTGGTCATGATTCAAAATTTACTGATAATCTGGTATTCTTCCCTTCAGATTAGCAAAAAATTAAGTACGACATAAAATACGTCATGCCATCTTCATATGTGTAATAACTACCAGGACAGATTGAGAAGTCTACACAATAGAATTTGATGGTAAATAGGAAAGTGTTACTCTCTTTTATTAGTGACTTTCTCAGAAATTCTTCTAATAATAGTATCTTTGTTGAGAAATTCCAGTGACTGAAGATAAAAGCCCAGGAAGTATTTTTTTTAACCGATTATAAAGCAAGACTTTGTATTAATTACTGACTGCACATCATTTTTTTGTCGTTTCTCCACTATTCTCATATGTTTGACCTCTTCAAGCTGTTAGGATATAACGCTCTAGTGCCCCTTATTTTGCTCCATTGCCGATAAATCTAGGATACCTCAAATATAATATGTACTTTGCAAAATCATCATACATTCATTTTGTAACAACTATTGTGATACTTTTAAAATGCATTTATGGATTTACAAAATTTTTTGCAGCCTTTGAGATTATTCTCATGCAGCCTGCACGGAAACTTTTATATCTTTACTTTATTGTCATTCTCTTCAATCATCACAATATGCATTGCCTCGCTGGTCATTTTGTCAAATCGGTGAGCCATTGTTGTTGGTACAGTAACTATTTTATCTCAAGTTTAACTACTGTAACTGTTTTACAACTCCTTTTTTGTCCTATCTTCTTGCATATATCACTTCATTATTACATGATGCTTCTATAGTCAAAATATACACTATGCAATAAAATGCCCAATATACCCATTTGTAATAACATTTCTCTTATGACAAATATTCATCACACTTATGTCAAAGATTCATCTCCACCAAAAATCTATTAACTTTAATAACTCCTACGGTTTCAAGGTTACTCTCTACTCTGAACTTCAAAACTGTTAAGAAAAAAAGAGGAGACGATACAATAATATAGTATATTAGAGGTACCTAAAGTGTGTGTGTGTGTAGTCCGATGTACGGCA
>JAULBW010005966.1:0-17932 GCA_032358265.1 Vaucheria bursata | reverse complement strand
CCTATTAGAAACATTCTTTATTTTTATGCTAGTCACATTCTCAATAAGTGGCTAGTCATACAATAGGTCAAAAATTAATAATGTTGTGTTGGAGAAGTGTAATCACTTTTCACAACACATGCTAAGATATAATATATAATTGAGTTGTTACTCTCTTACATTTTTTCCTGCTTTGTTGTACGTCCCGACAGTTGAACCATCAACTTGCAGCAGTTATGGTGGCTGTAGGTGTTGTAGTATCTTGGGACAGAACAGATATCCTGACAGATCTACTACAGCAAATTACCAATAATACTTACTTGATAAAAGTAACAATAACATGACAAAAAGCAATATTCACATATAAAAGCTTTTGGTCATCCTTTGATGTAGGAATATATTTAAAAAATTCAAACATTTTATAGCCAAAAATAGTTTACCTTTATCAACATCTCAATGTGTTTATGAAACTGTTGATAAAAAAAGCGGAAATAAAATGCATGTCTGTGTATTTCAATATTTTTCAAAATTTTAACCAGCCAAATTAATTTTCAAGTTTATAAATATTGCAGAAATAAGGACATTTATTGATTTAACAAAATATATAAGATTAAAAGCTAAAGTTTACATATGCAAACTTTTATTAACATAAAACAATTAAGGCCTCAAAAAGTTAGTATATTTTATGACCTGAACAAGTTACTATAGGCTTTGAGATGTTAACAGCATTAACATATAACTATGATGACTTGCCATTTGCTACATACTCTGACTTTGTATTTTTTTTATTAGCAACAATACAAGTTGTTTTATAATATATATATATATATATATATGTATATGCATTGATATCTCATCTACTATTGTGTTTTGGTTATGTTTTCATTTTCTGTCTTCAAAACTCAAATATAACTTTCATAGAAAAAAACATTGTGTGATAAATGCTTTAAAGTTTAGCAAAAGCTGTAAAAATATTGTTTTACTCAAAGTTTTCACAAATATAAATAGAGCTTAAACTAATCTTAAAGTAAACTTAAAAAAAGACCTAACATCTACTTAAAAGCCTATCTGACACAAGGTTTAGTAACTATAGTTAGTTACTTGCTACTTGTATTGGAAGATATTGGCCTTACTGCTGGTAGTTATGCTTTAAACTTATAAAATGAAAATAGTAAGGCACCATGACTCCGTAAATGCAATGTAAAAAGCAAGAAAAAAATGCACGAACAAAATGCAGAAAAAAAGTAAGAAAATTAAATATATTAATAAGAATGCAATAGAGTTTACCAAAAAATTAATGCACAAACAAGTATGCAGTAATAGAGATAGCATATCAACCAAGAAAAGCAAATATGAAGATTGATAAGTGAATATAAAAGAGAGCACAGCCAAAGTCCTGCAATTGAACAAGTGCAACTATATCTCAAAATTTTTTCTAACTCAGGTTACTTGTTGAAACTCTACAATGAGACAACACAAATTTATAATTTCCTGTTTAGAACAAATATACTAGAATCAAATACTTGCAGAAACTGATGGAATACTGGATATGAAATTTAGATTAGTAACTGTGATAAGCAACTTTACACACTGCATATGTGGCTCAACTATTACTGAAAAGATAAGAAATGCAAAGCAGAACGATGTGAAGCAGTGTAGATTATTGATTTATGCCATGTGTTGCCAGTAACAAATCTTGACAACACTATTAAAACAAACTATATTTATCCTGGTCAATTCTAAACAAACATAACCAAAGTACCAACATACTCAAATAGAAAGTGCAGCATTGTAGTCAATTCCTAAAAGTAAATGTGGAGTTTTAAATGAGAATACAAATTTAGAGCTGAGCATAAACAAATCAACAACCACAATCTTGACCATAAAATAAAACAGAAACTAAAAGTCTTGATAAATTCAGCCAAAAAGTCACAGCATCACTAGCATTAGTTAACTAAGAAAACTTCTACACTCCACTATAATCAAATAACTACTTGTTCTGTGGTAGCTGTTAGGATCTAATATGTTTTTACCGTATGCTTTGTCTTAGAATCAAGATTTATTTATGTTATATTATTTGTTCATGTACAACTCCTTCAGGGAGTCATATTTATGGCTTGATCTAATTTGTCTTCCATGCACGTAGAATAAGTGGTAAGGTGTTGGTAAGATTCATTCTTGTCAACATATGAGACATGGTTAGTAAAATTGTATTATGTTTGTATTCCTTGTTTTTGCTCTTGCTTTTTGGTCTACACATTGGCACAACTAGTTAGTCTTAATAATAGCTACCAATATAATTCAGGTTGCATTTATCAATTTTACTGTAGGATAACTCTGTTTTCTATATGATTTTATTGCCAAGATTTTTTCTCAACATCACTTACTAACACAAAACACAACCTTATATCACGCTTTCCTCTTGTCCATTATTACTCTGTTTACTTTTGCCACTTCCATAAAGTTAGTAGTTTTAACAGTTAAATACCTTCATTTTTTAATTTGATGTCACTTTTGTTACTCAACTGTCATATTTTACATACAAAAATTGGAAGATTTTTTATACTGTTACTTTACATTGTAGAACAGTGCATAATTAAAGTATATCTTACATGAAGAATAATAATAAAGTGTTTTAGCATTTCAGTCATTTTTAGGTTTTATTGATTTTTATTGCGTCTGTTTCAATTTTCTTGCTAGCTATACCTTATTTTGGTTTTCTCAAGAAAGTTGAATGCAATAAATAAATATTTCAATCTGTACCACTTTTCACCAACTCAGAACAATTTCAGTGTTTGCTCCAGTTTTATGACTTGCAGATATGTTGATATCACTCATCGTAGAAAATGAAACATTGGAAATTGCTTTTGGAGGAATACAATCACAAGATACTGATGCTATCATTTTTTTGTAGCATTTTATTTGCAAATATTATCAACATCTTATGATCATTAAAATGTTTACAAGAAAACGCTTTTTATTGTTGTAGCATACTATTATTAATTGAGACCATTATTTTTTTGTTGATGTTGGAGTACATTATCATTTATACCAATCATCAAAACTTGCTTCATTTTTAATTAGCAAAATTAAAAAGTTGTTTGTTATTATTCTTCACAGATTTTTATTTTTAGGAATGTTTTTCAGTCCAGAATACAAGAAGGAAAATTGCATTTGCTTTGATGTAAGACGAATTACCAGTATTTTAGTTCTAACACAGTACAAAAACCAGCAACTAATTTCTTTCCTAATACATTTATTTTGCTATCATTCAACCTCAAGGTGTTTGAGTATTATTCAATCAAACAAAACATGCTTAAATTGAAGATGAAGCATTCTTCAACTTTAAGAGAGCAAAAACATTTTAATTGTCTATTACTGTATTTATTATACAGTATGCATGGGCATTCCTACTTCTTTGAAAATGGAGCAATTTTGAGCATGATATAACTCATCCTTTACAAGACGTTTTGATAAAGTAGTATTAGAAATTAACTCTCTTAGGGATTCATTGTATTTTGTACCTGTGTACAGATTATGAACAATGAAAGTTTAAAGTAAATGGGCTACATGGATGCCAGTAAGGCTATATTTTTGTTGTGTTGATGAAGATACAATATATTTATTAACACAATTTAGTAAATAACCAACACTTTCTGTCACAACTTCTTATGCTTTTCTGTTTCATTATGCATTCCTAACAAATAGACATTTGCGCTTGTATCTTGCTCCTATTTGCAGTCCACAATTGCTAAATTCATTGTAAATCATATAAGGCCTTTGTACCAACCAAAACCACACAGATAAACTCGCTGACACTAGACACCACTTTCCAACTCACCTTGACATTGGTGCTCAATTTCAATGGATATCACTTCAAACTTGCCTGCTGTTAGGGGGCAATAATCCATCCTTGTTGCAGTAGTATGATAAACCAAGATAGAGCACTTTGAACCATGCACAAAAAGTATCACGTTAAGTTAGCTCATATATTCTCTTTTGATATTTACTCAAATGGCTATCGACTTTGTATCCTCTAGAATTTATCAATACTTTTTGAGATTTTTTAAATTGACAACATTTTGGACCAAATGATGGTAATTGGTAAGTATTATTAGAATTTACTGCCCACACTGTTCTAGATATATTGATTTGACCCATTTTCTTACTTGCATGTGTTTTACCCCATATACTGTGCTTGTTTCCAAAAGTGCTACAAAAGTTAAAATGTAATGACTTCATTCAATTGCAAATTCATGCAAATGCTTCTCTAAAAGATATTTTATCCAGCCCTTGAAGATATTCTGTGGCTTACATGAAATTTTTTACAAACTATCATTTTTGTAACTTAATATTGTTATTGAAATGCGTGTTGTTTTGCTAATCTTTCTGGCGCTATACTGACCCTTCATAGTTTGAGTTATTTATTGTCAGGCACACACCAATCAAAGACAAAAAGTAGGATTAAAAGCTAGATGTTGGACAAAGGTTTATCTAATGCAGAACAAGTAAAAGGGAATAATACTAGGTAAATAAAACAAGAAGAGATCAAGCAAGAAAATATGTACTTTTTTCAGGTACACACCAGTCAAAGACAAGAAATAGAATCAAATGTTAAATGTTGGACAAAGATTTATCCAATGCACAAAAAACAAAAGGGAATAATACTAGATAAACAAAACAAGAGGAGATTGAGCAAGAAAATATGCACTTCACTATAGATGTTTTTGACACTGAGCATTGGAAACAAAATGTAATATCAACAAACAACTAATGCCAAACGTATGCAATCGGCATTTACCAAACTACAAAATAGTATATATACACTTGAATCCAAAGTACACATCCTCAGGGATTATCAATATAAAGGAAATATGTATCAGTTCTATGCGCACAACTATAAGTAGTCAGGTCCTAACATTTTTTTCATTTCTAACTTTTTATATAATAACATGCTTGTTTTGATATTCTCTATTTCTTTGCTCTTCTTTGATTGTGTTCTTTACTATCATTGCATGATGCTCTCACAGCAGTGTGTACATTACTGCTGATTTTTCTGCCCAGATTATTTTACAAGTATCATTCCTTAATCACTTAAAGAAATTGTTATTCTGCAAAAACTCATATGAATCTGAAAAGTATTTAGTATAATATCAAAAAGTAGTTCATGAATTTGAAAATTATGTTCAGACCATGTAGACCATGATGAGGGAAGTGTCTGTTTGAATTTCTACTCTCTTAAACATTTGTTGGTTTTGTGATAGATACCAACGTTGTTGAATTCATATTGATTATAACTACTTTATGTTGAAAACATCTTTGTCTTTTTTATGTTTCAGTTGCCAAGATATATCCTCACTCTTGAACTATTTTTTCTGTTTATCTATTACATTGAATTACTTTAAATTAGTTTAAAATGGCCATAGTATTATTTAACTAAATTAAGTTGTATAAGTATAGGTAACTTAAACTAAATTCTGAAAATAACCTTGTACTTACTATGGAGTGTCTGATACAAGCTCCAGTGTCTCTAGTGTCTCTAAAGTTACTTGCTACTTGCATTGAATGATATCATAGTTAGTGCTGGTGATTCTGCTGTCCACTTATTTTTAAGAAGTAGCAGCATCACTAGAACCAATTGCTAACCTGGTTGTTGCTAATGAGAATGTCTTTTTTTATGTTCAGCACTTTTTAGATGAAGAGAATCTGTTACACGTATTCAAATGTGATATATAAAATGCCTCCATTAATAGATGTAGTTTTATGATTGAAAAATTTGCAATTAAAGAGCTCATTTTTGCAGCTTACAACTGTCATTAAAAATATATATGAATACTTATTGCTCATTCTTCCAAGTATACAAATAGATTGGTATGTGCAAATACAAAATTGCTGCTTGTTCTAGTGCCACCACAGATGGTGACATTCACTCAAATTAGTGAAATTTCATTTAAAACAATTATATTTCCTTGTATAAGAGAGACAGCAGTGTCACTATTTTAGAAAGTTGCATCTTGGTAGTAAATAGTGACAATGCAAAACAAAATTTACAAAGGTTCAAGCATTTTATTATTAAATCAACTTTCTTCCTAGTTTTTGGTGATTGTAAAGTAATTGTGCATGTTGCTTCACTCTAATTTTGTTGAGCACTTCTTAAACTGGGCTTTCAGAAGATGCACACTGAGAGTTGTCAAATGGTCATTTCATTAGTCATGATTATTATTCCTCATGAACAACCTTACCTTTTCAATAGCTGCACATACATCAGTCAAAGGCATTACCTGAATGTCTATATCTTCAGTATTGTCATCATCATCAACTCACTCTTTAATCATTTCTTAGGACAAAAGTACATTCTAAATCATATCATTTTTATTGATATCACTCAAACCTATAGGAATGGCATAATCTAAATTAACCAAGCATGATACCATATTTTTATCATACATATCAAAACCTAAATCTTCAGGCAATTTTAGGAGAAGGTTTAACTAAGAAGCCATTTCAGCTAGAGCTTTAGTATAAGCATCACCATTGTAAAACAAATTAAACTTTTGAACATTATGGTTTAACTCAGGAACTGCGTAAATCAAATGAAAATTGATTTTTGTTCAGCAGCATCTAATAAAATTTGGAGAAATTGAATTTTATGCAGATTTCAATACTTTCATCCCATTTTTTATGAGAATTTGAGGCTGTAAGAGCTCATGAGTAAATGTATAGCTAATTATTATAGTATTTGGAAGTATTGGGATTTGAACTTAAGACCTTGGTGCTACTAATCAATTTCTGTACTGCAGAAATATCAACTCTTAGTAGCTGGGCTATGGGGGTCCTAACATCTTGGGACTAGACAGATTTCCTGACAGAAGCTTTGTGTTAAACTTTGAGTTGTTTATTGTCCTACTTTTGTCATGTTGCAATTACCAAAATTTGTGTTCTTGAAGAACAGTTTGATGAACCCTCCAAAGCAGACTTTTGTAAAACAAATTGTATCTTGATCAAAAGACTGACAGTGACTTGTAGTTTAATGCTGAAAAAGAAACAAAAAAGTGCTTTTAAATGTAAAATCAGTTTAATAAGATCAATTTCAATCAAGTGTTTTTGCACACATGACAGGAGCTACAATTGTCAAGCAAAACATACCATTTTTGGCTCTCAGATTTAGCTTCATGATTTTCCCAGTGCATTGTTCTTATGAACATTGAATAGTTTTGCCAAGCTTTACTTTGAGCATCATGATGAATTCCAAACACAACCAAAAGATCAACATTCATAAGTGCTGCTGGATACAACAATCTTACCTGTAACATGAAGCTCAAGTTTTAATTTGAATGTGCTGACAATTGAATTATTATTTTGAATGTATGTAATACAAACAGACATTTGAACATAAATCATACAGTATATATTACTGCATTGCTAGAAGTAAATTCTAGCAATGCAAGACAGACAATTATTCAATCTTATGATGGACCAGTAGTAATTGCGCTGTGGCACTATTCCATTGGCTAAAGTGATAACATGATGTCAGCAGTCCGAATTCTTAAACTGAGAACAGAAACAATGACGTAGTTAACATAGTTATAGGATTAACCATTAACCGGTTAATTCCTAACAATGTAGCAGACAAAATAGTAACAAGAAGGACACAAATACTATAAAAGCATGGTAACATTATACTGAAATAATTTGTATGGCTATGAGTGAATAAAAAACATACTCAGCAACACAGCAAACAAAATCTTGACACCAATTCATCTGGAGAGTCACAGAATGATGCAACTAAATAATGGAATAACTCTTAAAAGAGTAATTTCCTTAGGAACTAGTTGTTGTAAACATATTAGTTTCTAACAGTGATTGCAAATCTTTCTTTGCTCTGTTTTATTCCACAGTCATCTGAATTGGCTGTAATATAGGACCAAGAAGGTTTCCATCAAGATTCCATATACAATCTAAAGAGATTCTTGTTAACTCTTCTTGAATGCTTTGAACTTGCCATTAAGTACTTCTGAGATTGATAGCACTGTGTTCACCACAGCATCAAATAGAACAGGTATTGTTGTGCTGAATGTTTTGTTGCTAACATCTATTAAATGCCTTAAAATGAATCAAAACCTAAATTGTATTCAAATCAAGACAATATCTGAAATCAAGTATGACCTTACCATGGAATTCAATTGCTTCGGATTCAAGCACTTTGCCTGCTATGTTTAACTCTGGAGCGTCGATTTCAACTTGCATATGCCATTTGTGAAGCATATCCTCTAAATGGAACAACTGTTTTGATATTAGAAAACCTTCTTTTCTCAGTTGAGTAAGAAAACTTCTGGCAAAAAATTGCTTCCTTCTCCTTCACCACTTTGATAACAGATGTTTGATATACTTTAATCTTTGCCGCTGCATCAGTGTGTGATTTGCCTTTATCGATGTACTCCAATATTTTTCATTTCTGCACATTTATTTTGTGGATTTGCTTCCTAGATTACAAGGATGACATCCTAGTATTTGATAGACATCTAATTAATGCTGTTTAGCACCATGAATGCCGTAACTCTTTCAGAATTTTTTCATTATCTGTTTAGGAATATTCTCACTTTAGTGACATCAACATTGGAACTAATATATGTCACTAAATCTAGGGATAACACTCTACCAGGATTTGAGTTTATCCGTTTATCTTGTGGGCAAAACGTTTCACCCAATGATGAAAGGCGAAACAATTTAAAATATTAAGTTAGCATAGTTGAGAAAAGTTGAAAATTATTAGAATTTTGGGCGTCATGGCGGTTCCACCGATAGATATTCCTGTACAGGACATGCCTCCTAGAGGAGGCTATCCCAGAGTACGTGACTACTGTATCTTTTGCAAGAGCTTCGACAATTACTTTAGAAATTTAAATACGAAATATTAGTCCTGTATTACATTGCCGCGTGCTTATATATGCTGCAAACCTTCAAATTGGTAAATTTCCTAATGTTTTTCGATCATATATATCAATTTGAGCTTTTCTTGTTTCAGGTGAACGTGGCAAGATCAACCCCATCAAGAGGACCTCCAGGTTGGGTCATGTGGATAGGTAATAAATGTTCTGTCGTTATATATAGTGTTTATCTCATACTTTACTTATGTTTACTAGCCTTTTTTTCTGGAAAATACTCTTTCGAAACTTGCTTGCTCTTACTTTTTCAACCAATGTTGACCAATTGTTATAGGATTTATTGGGTTTGTTTCTTACGGATTCGTTGGATTAATCGATGGTAACAAACGCCGCAATGCAATGCAACGAGAAAAGCGAGAAGCCCGTCTCAATATCCAACCATATTTGCTCGCTGAAATGGATGTTTTGAAAGTGAAGTACAAACAGAAGCAATTGGAAGGTACTCCAATATTAATGACTCCGAATATTTTTTTTAGAGATGGAATAATTGACTTACTTATTTTTCTTTTATGAATCATAGATGAAGAACTTGTAATGGGTCATCTTCCAGGTTGGAAGGTACATAATATATTATCCCACGAAATTTCATTTTGCCGATAAATTGTCAGTGTGTTATCTTCATCCCTGATATTTTGATATATGAGGCTGGTTGACTTTAATACTAAACTGGCTAGTAGTTTATCGCATTCTATTTAATTCTACTATCTCCTGGATATTATTTTATATTACTTTAGATTGGCGAAGATGTCTACAAATCGGGTATATATATGCCGCCAACTGTGAACAAGGGTTGGCCTAATGACCTAATGATGTAGAATCGATTATGAGCAATGTCTGCTATGTCTGCTTCTATATATTTCAAATCTGAAATGTTTTATTGTGGTGCAGTGACAATTAATTAGTTGCTGTTGAGTTTTCTTTTCCCATATAAACTAAAAGGATAAAGTTGAGTTTTATTTTTTTCATTTTTTCATGGATTTGATGATTTCATAAAGTTTCTAGCATGTTGCCCACTCGTTTCGAGTCCTTAAACATTTGTGCTCATTACTTTGAAGAGAATTTATATTTATTGAAGGTTTTGGTGGACTAGTATTGAGGCATTCCTTATATCTATTCATTATTATTGCTATGAGTTCAAACAGAGCTAATTTTTTCAGCATCAGCCTATACTAAATATATTTTTGTGTAAAGTTTACAAAAGCTTTGTGCTTGTCATTTTGATTTTCTGTGATAGAGGTTATTTATTTTTAACTTCAACCATAGATTCAGCTTCCAAACATATTGATGGCTCCTATTGTTGATACATCATGGCAGGATCTACAATAGAGAAAATAGAATAGACTTCATGTAAATTTAAATGTGAGTAATTACATAGAGAGCTTATCTACTTGGCAAGTAGCAATTTTGCAACAATTTATCAGCTGAAAGATATTTTTGATTGCCACTTACATGTGGAGTACGTTGTGTATCAAAATGAACTGGGGGTAAGAGTGTGATCAAGTGCAAGACAAGAATCTTAAACATGTCAGAAAATCTAAAGATGTACAGCATTTTATTAATTCTGGACATTGGCATGTCCACATTTTAAAAAAATATTTTAAAACAGAAGAGGAACAGTTTTGGTTATGAATGTAGCTTTTACTCATAAGCATTATGAAGAATGCTCTGTAGAATCAGGCTTTCTGCATTTGTCTTAGGTATTGAAAAGAAAATTTAATTATATGGAAAATTGCACATCTTGCATCAGATATTTAATAGCTCGCTCTTTCCCTTGCTCGGATTTGCTGCATGTACTATCAATATTTTTCGACTTTTCATCTTCACATCTTCCGATACAATCTTAGAATTAATATTCACTGATGTACGTGCATATCCATGAATTGCTATACACCCCAGAAATAGAACTTGCTTCTGTCAACAATTTTGTATTGTGCTGAAAACATTCAAATCAAAGTTTTAATTTATAGTAGACTACTATCTTTTATTACTTTTTTATAGTTCTTATACTTGTAGAGGTAAGAAAAATTTTCACAGCTGAACAATACACGCTCAAATATAATACCCAAGCATTGTAAACCCTAGGCTACCTTTCGAGTTAAATTTTTGAAATGAGCCACTGACAATATTGATACTGTAAGCTATAACGTACATAATGAACTGCCAATTTAGTACACAATGTCATATATTTCCAATCAGATTAACATATCCTGTACAGTTTTCATGAAAATCCTGATAGTTCAACATTTTGAACTGATCGAAATGCACTTAGACTCATGCCCATAAGTAAGAAATTTTTGCCATTTTCTTATCAGGGATTGCTTTACTGCGGATTTTGACTGCTGATGTGTGCAACTCAGAACATACTGCTAGGTAGTGCACCGCAATGCTGATAATTTTGACATATTTTACTTGTAAAACCACACATTATTGCCAAGAATGTTTAATATGATCATGCTTCAGCTAAAAACTCTTCAATAGAATGCTAAAACGTTCTAGAGCAGTCAAGACATTACTATTTAAAAACATAGTAGAGCACAAGTTTATTTCACACGTAAAAAAAATTTGTTTGCTTTAATGTTTGGATGTAAGCTGCAAAGTTCTTGAACTGCCAAAAACCACGATACCTAGAAAAATTAGCAATATTTTTTCCCTGTGACTTTCTTGAGTAGTTAAAAAGTGTGAATAAGCAGCCATAATGACATTCATCTGCCTCTTGTCCTTGCTAAGGCTGTCAGGATCTGATCTGTTTCGCCGTGATCTGTTATCAAACTGTGACTCTATGGACTTAATTCGTCTTATATGTGTATTCTTGTAAAGTACATTCTCTTAAAGAGTATTCTCATTAGTGTATTCTCATTAGTGTGTTCTCAAAAGTATATTCTCATAAGTGTGTTCTCATATGCGTGTACTCTTAACTAGTATTGTATTGACAAGATTCATTCTTGGCAACACATGAATAGGGATTAATATATTATTGGCTGTGTGTCTTATTTGGGTTTCTGGTGATGTTTATTATTGGTTATATGCATAGTCTTTAATATATTGATTCCTAACAGAGGCCTTGTTAAAGCAGTATTGCAAATAGGCTTTAACTGTTACATTGATATATATTACTGTACTATTTCTAAGGCACAACATGAGAAAAGACAATAGTGCCAAGAGGATCAGCATTAGGTTCATAATGGAACAGACATTTTTATCAGTTGTTTTCTATACACAATTGCTTTTTTTTGTATCTTTAATTTATTTAATCTTTACACAATTGTTGCCCTAGAGTTTGCTTCAATACTTATAAATTGCACAAGTAGAGTAATTATTAGCTCAAACTTACACCAACACAGCCTGAAAACTTTATTTTTTTTGTCAGATTTTGCCACTGGTTTGTTCATCATTTGATAGAGGATATTGCACTTAGGAGTTTGAACAATCCTTTTGTTACCTTCTTGCTGCTTTTCCAGTTTCACTGATATCTCTCCACTGAAAAAAGCAACCTTTTATATTGCTAATTGTTACCTTACACTACACATGTTAACAAAGCTTAAGTATCTACAGTAATAGTATTAAACAAACAAATGAAAACTTAGTCACAATACCTGAGAAATAGTTATGTTATCTCATTTAAAGTAATTTCATTATTGTTAGGAGTTAACCGGTTAACAGTTAATCCTATTCTATATTAGCTATGTCATTGTTTCTGTTGAAGATTCTCAATTTATATTATTCAGAATTTCAACTGCAGGCATGATGTTCTAATTTTAGCCAATGAGATAGTGCTACAGTGCAATTACTAATGGTCCATCACATAATTAAAAGTTTTTCTGTCTTGCATTGCCAGAGTTCACTTCCAGCAATGCAGTAATATATAGTGTATGACCTCTACCTAATGTCTGTTGTATTACAGTTTGCTAGAAGTGCTGCATTTAAGTTAGGTGTGTTCCCAGTTTCTGTGTTTCCTTGCGTTTTCTTTTCTTGCTCAGTATCCTTGGATTTGGCATGTGATAAGGTACCTTCAAAACTCATCTCCTTATTATAATATCAAGTTTTAATTGAGAACTAAGTAGTTTAAATAAAATTTAGCTGCTTCTGTAGAAAAGAACAAATGAAAGTTGTACTTTACCTCACTGGGTGTTTGAACAGGTCATCTTCATACCAAACAGTATTGTCCTTGTAGGATATCAGGGGTGGTAAATTAACTACCCTGATCATACAGGCTTCCTGGAAGGTTTCACGGTATATCTAGTTGGGAGTAGGATCCCTTCCTTTGTACTGAATTTAACTATTTATAACTGATTTCAATAAGACATATATAATACTGTGAAGTGTTTTTGGGATAACTGTCATTTGATTTTTAAGATATGATTCAAAATGTCATGCTCAAGTAGTTACAGCAATTGCTTAGCCAACTTAAAAAGGCTAACAATATAATCAACAAGCTTTGTCAAGAGAATAATGCAACCAATCAAGCATTAAGAGATGCTTAACAGATTCCTATTATCCAGCAAATCAATTGCAGGGAAGATCTTCAGCAAAAAGCACTGAAGGTTGATACTCCGACTCAGTTCTTTGGGGATAAAGAGCACACCAAAATTTTCTTGGCCTAACTCTCAATATACTTCATTCTCCAAGAGACCCATTTTCCAGATTATCATTTCAAGACCTTGTTTGAAATAAGTTACACAAAAGATCTGACTTTTAACAGGGTCCTTCCATATTTAAACTTGGACCATGGCATGTTATATGACTATAACCAGTTCATCAAGAATTTTAAGGTTACCTCTGGTGACATAAATTGACCACAATAAGCAGCCAGGGAGCTGATAAAGTTAAAGCAGAGTTGCTGGCCAATGGTATTGTTGACATAAGAAGAAGAGTATAGTAGTATGATATAGTATTTATACTTGTGTTGAATGATGTGGCAAAATTTAGGGACAAAGTCCAATGTACAACAGAGAGCAGGCAAACAGCAAAGCAAAGAAAAGATTTAATAAAATATAATAGTTTTGTTAAACTCAAGAAAAGTGAACATAAACACAAGACTGAACAAATAAACATATCTTCGTTAGCTCCTACGGTATACCCTCTTAAAGTGCCCTTGAAATTGGCTCTCTGGTGAATTTCGCTGGATCTTTTGATCCATAAGTAAATGTTGTAGATTCAATTGTTAAGTTTGCAACAGTTCTAGAAATGTTTAAAGAATTATAAGAAGTTGTCTTCAGCAGAAATAAAGTGGAGTAATGCAGAGTAATTGACAAAAGGGCCATTTCTAACGGGATTAAAGCTCTAATGACTGTTCTAGAACAATATCCAGTCAGTTGAAGCAGAGTTTGAAGTTGGTAAAAAAGAGTTTTGGAGGAGCATGATGAAAATAGAATCATTCTTTCATAGGTTGAACTGGTTGTGTAAAATAATCCAAGAAGTTTCCAAGTAGCCATAAGAAAGATGACACGTGGCAATTTGTAGAGTAGGTGCACAAAGGAATCTATAAAGGATTGTGGCAAAGGCATAGACATAAATGGTTTGGCATTTAAGGCGTAATTAGGATAAAAGGCGCAAAGAGGTAAAAGGGGCAAAAACTATAGAAAAGGTGTAGGTAAAATATAGGCAAATATTGATGAACATTTACAAACATAGTTTAGCAGTTATGCAATAGCAATTTATAAAGATAGCAGGACCAGCAAATATCCTGACAGGTATCCTACTATGCTGATTTTCAATGTCTGACCCTTGAACTCAGTTGGTCTAATTCCCCTCCACTCCTGGACATGTTTGATAAAGGCTTGAGTAGAAAGATTAAATAGGTCTTGCACAATGTTAAGCATCCTACACCATTGTCTGAATTTTATAAACTGGTATCTTGCATTGACAATAGATATTGCAAGTTTCTTCAAGAATTTTTCTACACTCCTCAACCTTTTGTTTGCCCTACTCCTATGCTTAATGATGGAGTTGAAGACATGATTATTGGCTGTACACAATGTCAAGAACCTCTGAGTGCTAATGAACAACAAAGATGTACGGAGAATAATCTTTGTTTCTACTGCGGTAATGCAGGGCATACTATAGCAACTTGCCCCAGATGTACTGGTCAAAAGAAAATATACAAGGACCATTCTGACAAACGCTTAGTTGGGATTACAATGCTCTTTGACTTCAAACATCCTAATTTACAAGTGGACATACATATCATGGGTCAATCTGTTTTGACCACAGCATTAGTAGATTTTGGTGCAGACAAGTCCTTAATAGATGAAATCCTGTTTCAATTCTTGAGCATTTCTTCTGAGCCTTTAGAAGAACCTATTTCATTTGAGACCATTAAGGGCAAACTATTGGTATCTGGAATCATTTATCACTTTGTGGTTTTAGAGTTCAAGGTTTAAGATATTGTCTTTTCTAACAAGTTCTACATTTTGAACTCTTTGGTAGCACCAATTGTTTATAGAATTGATTGGTTAAAAAATTTAATCCACCTACCAACTGATTTACTACATTTATTTCAATCATTCAATCTTCTGATAAGTAATCTTCTAAACTACTTGCTATTAACAGAAAAGAGACTTTGGAGGCTGATGTTATGAATGTATATCAAATAAAGCTCAAAACTTAAGCAAAGTGTATATTTACACTGACATAATTCATGTTGCTGGAAGTGAAATATACTTCACAGCAACACACAAATCCAAAACTTAGCCCATCATCAAAATCCAGCAATGACTCACCATAATTTCAGAATTCCAATATGCAAAACAGTGACTTACCATAAAACAAAATTCCACAGCAAATACACAAATTAAACCATTAATAAGTTCATTTCTAACAGCTGAAAATAATGAAAGTTATAAATCTTTAGGAGATATTCAATTAGAAAGATACTATGGACTTTGGTATACCCATCAATGATATCCAGTCCATTTTACCCAAGTTACCTGTTTTGTATCATCAATTTGCACCTATCTTCTTGAAACAGTTATCTGATGTATTGCCTGAACACCGCAAGTTTGACATTGGTATAGATATCCAAGAAGGGAAGAAGATACCATGGGGACCTATATATCCTCTCTCTGATCCTGAGTTAAAGGCTCTTTGATCTTATTTAGATGAGCAGTTAGCAAAAGGGTTTATCCAGCCTTTGAAGTTCCCTGCGGGTGCTCCCATAACTTTTGCAAAGAAGAAAAGTGTTGACCTTCATCCTGTCATTGATTATTGAGGACTTAATGCCATCACAACAAAAATTGTTACTTTTTGCCATTAATTCATGAGTTACTTCATTGCTTCTCAAAGGCATGAGTGTGTACTAAGATAGATTTGCGTGGAGCATATAACTTGGTTTGCATACAAGAAGGGGATGAATGGAAAACGGCATTTTGCTGTCGTTTTGGACATTTCGAATATCATGTGATGCCTTTTGGATTAACAAATGCTCCAGCCATATTCCAGAATCTGATGAATGAAATATTTTATTACTATCTGGGCTTGTTTTGTGTCATGTACTTGGATGATATTTTGATATACTCTGAGTCTGAAGAAGAGCATATCAAACATGTCTCCAAGATATTCCATTGACTCCAAGACAACTCATTGTACGTCAAGCTGGAAAAATGTGCTTTTTAAGTCCAGTCCATAGATTTCCTGGGAAATACTATTTCAGATACGGGTATTGGAGTAGATCCGAAGAAAGTTGAAAGTATCATGTCAGGGCCTGTTCCCACTAGTACTAAAGCATTGCAATCCTTTCAAGGTTTTGCAAACTTCTACCGCATGTTCATTCCCAAGTACTCCACTTTAGCTGGTCCTATGTTGAAACTTCTAAAGAAAGACATAGAGTGTGTATGGAATGAGGATTGCCAATGCTCTTTTGAACAGTTAAAAACAAGCTTCTGCTCCGCTCCAGTATTAATGCATGCTGATACTACTAAACCCTTCACAGTGGAAGCAGATGCATCTGACTTTATAATTGGAGGAATTCTTTCTTAAGAATTCAATGGTGATATTTATCCAGTTGCCTATTACTTAAGAAAGCTTTCTGCTCCAGAGATGAATTACAAAGTACACAACAAGGAGTTTCTAGCTATTGATGCTTGTTTTCATCAATGGAGATCCTTTCTGATCAGTGGTCCAGAACCAGTCAAGGTACTTACTGACAATTGCAATCTTTAGTATTTCTCAAGTTCTAAGAAGCTTAATTGCCGTCAAGTTTGATGGTCCCTATTCCTTTGTGATTTTGACTTTGACATTATTTTCCGTCCTGGAAAGGAAGGGGGTAAGCCTGATGCCTTGAGTAGACAACAAGACTACCAGCTCCACAAAACTGATGAGCAGGCACGAGGCCAAAGTCAAGTATTACTACCCAGATAGAAGTTTAGTATAGCGGTTACTTGTGAACAGAATCTTTTGGATTGCATCAAAGAACAGCAGCAAGTTGATAAAGAGGTTCAAGATCTTGTCAACAATAAAGGAATCTGTTACGGTTTAGGCCGTAACTAATGCCTATTAAGACAATAATTGACAAGACACAATACACAGGAAAACAACATATGTTACGCGTGAGTTGCGAAGAATGAACTTCTTCACTACTTATTATATAACAACTCAATATAAACAAGTCGTTTCATATTGACTTGAACTAAATGACTCAACCTGCTATTCCACACAATCCGGGTCTTTACTTAGTATCCTTACAGAATCTCAGCTGAGGATGGCTGCATGCTACGCTATGGACAAATAGTTGTTCCTAGCTCGTTGCAACCTGATATTTTAGAGCTTTGCCCTGACTCCCCAACTGCTGGCCATAGTGGTGTATGCAAGACATTCAAGCATTTATTGAAGAAACTCTGGTGGCCATCTATACGTAAAGATGTGCAGTCTAATGTTGAATCATGCCATGTTTGTGCCCGTTCAAAGGCTGTTCACATGAAGCCTGCTGGCCTTCTGCATCCTCTGCCCATTCCTCCAAGACCTTGGCACTCCATCTCTATGGATTTTGTAGTTGATCTTCCACCTGTTGATGG